>MU185094.1:81040-109305 GCA_016904865.1 Pissodes strobi
AAAAGAAGATGTGATATTGCTGGTTGTTATATGTGCCGTGCCCGTATTATCCATTTTAAGGCTCAGTTTTTTATGTGATTGTTATCTTTAGCAAGAAGATAATTTCCATGGAAACAATTGTGACAACAATGGTTATCACGGAAATTATCCTCTTGGTAATACTAACAGGCACGTAAAAACTGGCTCTAAGGACAATAAAGATAATATTATTTGTTAAAAAACTTTGGATAGACTTCATGAAAATTATTAAAATTTTGCAACAGAGTTTAGTTTATTGAATTCTTTAAAAAGTTTAGATAAACTTTTGCTCTAAACTAAATTGGGGAGCCAATATATAACCACCTTAAATTTTGCATGGGATTTCCTATGTTGCGCCAGCCAATGCACCACCCTGTATATGTAAAAAAGCAACGGGATTTGAACCCGAGTCGCCGAATTGAGACCCAACCATCTAGACCCCTTGCGACAAACTGATTGCATCGCGAAGACATGGCGCGAGTCGCGAAGACACGTGACGTGGGCGGACCCATCACCCGATATGCCAGGATCCGGTGATTTTTAGTGGCGTCTGGATATGAAGACTTTCCCAATGAGTTTAGGTTGACTTGCAATATTTCTTACTATAAATATATTTCCAAGTTGAATCAATCAAGTAGGATCAAAGAGAGATATTTAGAAAAAAATAAATAAAAATTGGCTTACAACTGTTGTAAAATTTTAAAAAATATATTGTAAAAGGATGCAACACAGTAGCGTTCAGTGAGTGTAGTGAGCGGTCCAAAAGACGGAAAACACAACTACTCCGAGAAAATTCAACACCACAGGAGTTAACTTATGCCGCTCAAATGAGCTACAGATCAAGTGGTAACTTATCCGCATCGAAAGTTCTCAAAACTATTAGTAACGATGTAACGAACCCGAGCAAACCAAAATTTTTGAAAGCAAAAACAATCAAGATAATTTACATTTAGAGTTAAATGCTGATGAAGTATTAGCTTTAAAAATCGTAGAAGCTAATTTGTCTAAGCATCAGTATAAACTTATCAAAACGCAAGCGGGACAAAAAAATTGCAACTTATATCCTTCGTTCGACAAAGTTTTGGAGCCCATAAAAAAATGTTATCCCAATTAGGGCTGGGCGATTATGAAAAGTAATAATCGATGTTCGATTATTTGTAATAATCGATTTTCGATATTTTCTGAAATATTAATCGATGTCGATTAATCGGCAATTTCTTAAAAGTGACTCGAATAATCGATTATTTTCGCCCACCCCTAATCCCATAATATTGTAGTAAATGAAACTGAAGCTGAAATTTCGGTAGAATCATTATTGCTGATGCAAGACTGATGTTATTATAAAAAGAAGTAATAGATACTTTGATACTGCTGAATCAGCAGATAAAATTTATAATTTAGTTTTAATTTGTAAATATGGCTTTGATATTACCTTGGGATAGTCAGAATATAAGCAAGTGTTTTTGAACAACAGCTGCACTGATGCTTCTATATTTTTTACTAGTTTCGTCCCTATTAGATTAATTTTTTAAAATAGCGATAACTCTGAAATACATGTATGGCAAAATTGCAGGCCCTCATCAACGCGTTTCTGTCGTCCGCTTAACATTCATTTTGCTCGTGAGACTCCTGTATTAACCGTTGCAAAAACAAAATTTGGATCATCGAATTAAAAATTTAAAACCCTTTTTTTACAACGAAGGAGCCCTAAATTTTCAAAATCATTTTTTAAAACGGTTTAAGAACATACAAATGATTTTTATACATGATTTTTATCGTTAGTGATAATTGATACACCCTATATATAAATATAGATGATGAGCCAAAAATTCAACCATGTGTAAAACACGATATATTAAACGTGTAATACTTAATAACTTTTTTATTACGCATGCATCATAATCAACGATTATCGCACGCTGCAGCGTGCTTAAAATGATGTTTATGATGCGCCTACTTTTTTAAAGGTTGTTATAGAAACATTTGATCATGTCAAATCGTCGATACATCCCTTAAGTTTAATATTTAAAACATTTTTGAGATTATGATGCATTCGTAATAAAAAATAGCGTATGATATACGTGTATAAGTGACCTTTAAAGCCTTGCGACTTACAAAACACTCCGCTGCGCGTCGTGTTTTGAAATATGTCACACGTGCTTTAAAGGCCCTCTTATACACTTATATCATAATATACTATTATGTCTTATTTCTGGTAAACCTTATTATGGCCAGCTTTCCTAGAAATTCGACCAGTGTGCGCCGGGTCCAAAGGTCACATGCCAGTATCATGCTAGTTTTCGCGCGGGGAAGGAGACATACCGTTGACGTGCCGCCAATAATACTGAAATTCCTTCCACTAACAATGTCTTCAATAAGAAATCTCAAGTCTTAAGCTTCAGTAACTTTAACAACTCTTCCTTTGGGAAATTCCAGGAGCCCATACCCTCTAGATTCATACAGTTCTGTTCAGGCCAAGTCAACGACAAATAAAGCTTTATCGTTATTAAACACATTATGCTATTAACAAAGCTGTATTAAAGGAGAAAAAAATAACACAAAATGTAAATCATCACATAAGAATCCTAAAACTAAGTAAAAGTTCCAAAACCAATTTAAAAATGGTCCGAAAAGTATTTCTCTATGCTATAATACGTCTCAGCAATTAACATTTTCTTCACCTCTCTTCTAATTAAATACTTTATGTACTACAATCTTACGCAGTGGGGAGGTGGTTAGACATTTTTTACTTTTATAAAAGATCGAGTTTTTTGTTAAAGATGAGGGGGATATTGGTAAATTTATACTAAAAGACGAACGGGTATTATTTACATTAAGTGAATGGATTATGGAAGGATAGTTCTTGTGCATTAGACAAGTTGTCTCGACTATAAAAATTGCTGGGAGGATCATTATTTTTTGATTGATAAAGCGAGGCTTGCAAGAGTCCTTATACTTAAGTCCACAAAGAATGGGCACGCTTTTGTAAAACAAACACTAAATTAAGTAAGTAGGCAGGCAGATGAATGCCCCCAAACGCAAGTGAGAATCAACTAGTGCAAAATAAGCATCTTTAGCTACAGATATATTTAAGTTGCTCTTAACTGTTTTTATAGCAACTCAGCCTGATGCCAGCTTCGAACACAATTGCTCAATATGCCGGTCAAACTTTAACTTGTTGTCAATGACTATGCCTAAGAATTTATTAAAATTAGTAATACTAACAGCTTAAGGACTGAATCAAACATCACTTAAGACACATTTAAAATTTAAAAAACTTGTTTTTGACATATTAAAAGTTAATGTCACACCATTCCCATTCCCGAACATTGGCTAGATCATGCTTTGCCATTTCCATGAGAATGTTTATGTCTTTACAATGCCAAAAAGATTAGGGTCATCGGCGAAGGATGTGCACTTTCCAAACTTGACCATTGATGGTAAGTCATTAACATATAAGAGGAAGAGCAGGGGTCCAATAACCGAGCCCTGTGACACACAGCTCCTCTGATTCACTATTGTCAAAATGAACCTTTTGACATCTATATGACAAAAAGGACCTCACCCATTCCAAAATAGAACCACGAAAGCCATAGGCTTCAAGCTTCCGCAGTAGAATCTCATGTGAAACACAGTCGAAGAGATCACAAAGCACTACCGCGGCAACCTCTCCATCATTAAGGGTCAGATAGAGATCTTTCAACACATGAAAGATGTCATCGTTTGTGTTTTTTGAATGTTGGAAACCAAATCCGGACTTATTTAAAATATTGTTCGCATCCAAGAAATTAACCATCCTTTTTTTAAGAAGTTTTTCGATGATTTTTGACAGTGAAGGGAACAATTAAATTGGTCTGCAGTTGGCAGCAGTATCTTCCCTGCTTAAAAATGGAAATAACAATAGCCTTCTTTAGTATGTCAGGGAATTCACCATTTAAAAAAAGAGTCGTTAACACAGTCAGCCAATGTAGTAAGGGCTCATATGGGTAGGTTAGTGGAAATGATCCTTGAACACACTAAGAATGGTATAACGGATATTAAAAACTGTTAATACATGTTTTCTACTTTCAAATTTGATGGAACAATATGAGGATGATTTCCATTATTCCGTCCGTAAAATGAACCATGCCGTAATGTTTCTTACCTCAGCGGCCGCCTTCATCGGATCGTAACTCTTCCGTCGCTTCCAATTCTGAAATTCTACTTCTCGACTAGACAAGGACGAATTGCTTCTGCCACCGTTGCCCTGCTTCGCATTTTTACCTATAAATGTTAATAAAACAATAAATTGTAACTGAAATCATCTAAACGTATTTTCGTTCGCTACTACTCATTTTTCTTTTTCAAATCAATCAAATCAAATCAAATTTATTGACAAAAGTGCTATGTTATTCATTATATTTGGCATATTACAACTAAGATTTTATAATATTAACAGATGCTTTTTATTTTGCACCTAAGCAACTAAATGCCCGTATGTGCAAGGGAAAAGTAAAATTTTAAAAGGTTAAATAAGTTATCCTCTATATAACCCAGACAATACGGAACCTTGAGAACAAAACACACAATCCAACATCAAAGGCACACACTAAAACAGAGGCGTAAATCTATGTAGATTCTGTGAAAGGTAAACCCTGCAAGCTCCAATAAACCTGCTACTGCTAACAATAAATCTAATACAAGTCGGGAGAATATTATATATTTTAGGAGCAAGATAATTTAAAGATCTTAGGTTAACATTCCTATTACTATTTGGTGAGAGTTCCATTGCTCGCTAGCAATGCTTCTAGTAGCGTAAATGTGATTTACATAATTCTTTAATTTAGCTTTTTGATGAACAAATTAACAGGTACATAAAACAATCAATGCGCGAACACACAAAACTTCCTCACCATAAAATAAATGTGTCGGAAATCTCTTGGTCCTCCTAAAAGTGATTTTTAAAATGTAGTTTTGTACAACCTTCAATTGCTTCAGTGAATTATTATATAAACCCCCCCAGACTACTATCCCGTATCTCAGACAAGATTCCACGAGCGCCCTATATACACACACTAACAGTTTGGTACACAAAACCTCTCTAAAAAGGTAAAACTTTCGGATAAGTTTCCTGATGTTGTTAGTAAACTTTAACACATACTCCCCCCATTTGAGATGCCCGTCAATAATTAATCCCAAGTATTTTGTACTTGACACCTCAGTTATCTCCTTTTCCAAACCACGAAGTTACCAAAATCCGGACTATTTGCAGCTGTTAGCTTGCAATGCAATGCAATGTAGTTAGTTTTACTAACATTTAAAGTTAATTTGAAAGTGTCAAGCCAATTTTTAATTTTAAATATGCCGGATACTGCAGAGGCCATAACTTCATCCCAGCTTCTTCCCTTAAAAACTATGACTGTATCGTCAGCATAAGATATTACTATTCCATTATCTATATCAATTCTTGTCAAAGAGTTAATAAAAGTTATAAAAAGCAATGGGCCGAGTACAGTGCCCTGAGGGATACCAATTTGCACATTTAATGGTTCTCTATGGGTTTCCCGGATCTTAACCACCTGTACCCTTTTCGCCAAGTAGCTTTTAAAGACTTCTAACACTACACCCCTAACTCCATAAATGCTTAACACACTCAATAAGGAGTCGTGAGGCACAGTGTCAAACGCCTTCGCAAGGTCAAGAAAAACCGCCAGACAATTATCCCCATTATCCAAATTATTAGTAACATGCTTAGTTAATTCGTACATGGCATCAGATGTACTCACCCCACTGCAAAACCCATATTGATTTGGGGATAGAATATTATTATTGGTGAGATAATTGTAAAGTATATCCCTTAAACATTTTTCAAAGATCTTTGCGAAGCTATTACTAACACTTATAGGCCGATAATTCGTAATTTTCGATGTATCTTCAGCTTTATGGAAAGGCGTGACAATCGAGGTTTTAAAGTTTGAGGGTACAATTCCTATTCTGATAATGTATTTAAGAGGTTCAGTAAGGAACTTATAGAATGTCTTAATTAGTTTTGAATTTATACAGTTCAAACCGGGAGCACAGTTATTTTTTAGAGAGTTAATTTGCTTAATAATTCACAATTATCCACCGGTCCCAAGAACATTGATGTCATAGAATCATGCTGTACATGAACAGGATCATTTTCAGCTTTAATTTGATCTAGCATTTTTATTCCAACATTAGTAAAATAGGAATTGCAGTAGTTAGCCATATCGTTATTGCTCGCAAAGTTTTCTCCTATGTCATTTTTTAGTTCAAAAGAATTATGATTATTATTATTTTTTTCATCTACTACTTCAGAAATAATTTTATATATTTTCCTAAAATCCCTTTCATTATCCTGTATTTGTTTTTTATAGAAATCATATTTCTACTAAGTTTGCATATTACACATAATCTATTCAAAAATATTCGGCTCAGCTCGAACTAAGGAAAAACATTTAAATATTTAAATTGCAATTGAAAACGACTCTTTGCACCGTCATCAGTCGAACAAGTCGCAAAGAGGCTTTCCAAGGATTTTTTTATTATACTTTTTCTACGACTGCAAATTAAATCTAGTCAATAATTGTGACAGAACCAATAATAATAATAATGTATGCAAAAATAACATATTCGTATTTTGCACACTGTAACGGAATATATGCTTATTCCGCTACACTAATATTTCAGTTCAATTACGAATGATTTTTGGATATTTGGGATTTAAGTTGCCAGTGACATCTATTCACTAATGGGTTTATTTTGTGTGGTTAGCAATTTGAGGAGCGCAGTACGCTATTTTATACCTACAATTCATGAATTTAGTTTACTATAGATTACTATATTTAATATTGGGTATTTCTATGGCTTGTCGCTGCGTGATTTATAGTGGTAATCACATGTTATAAACTAGCCAATAATACATCGGCAAGCATATTTTGTCCAGCGTCTTGAATTTTGAAAGCGAGATCGTTTATCTTGTGTTGAGACGTTTGACGGGTAAGTGCTGATTTTTAATCTTGAAATATTTAATTCATCTTGCAGTATATTTAACTAATTCTTTCATTTTTAAATATATAATTAATATTTGTTTATGATTCGTTTAGTCTTATTCGACTTAAGCAAGAATTTAGCATTGTTATATTCCATTTTTAATTATTGTCGTGGCGTTTGGGTAATAATACCGATTTGTTTGTGAGTATTTGCGTCTCTCATTAATCAAATTCATGTAATTTGAAAGAGGCTAAGTCCAAATTTACGGAGAACGTAATTATTTCATCGTTTAGTGGTCACGCACATTATTTTACGTATTTTTATTCAAATTGATCAGTATTATTTGGGTGAATTCACGGAGTAAATTCTATAAATTCCTGCAAAGGTAGTAAATTGAATTTTCAGTAGAATTTGTCCGAATTTTCCCTCATAGTATTGTTACATCAAGCATATAATTATTAGCACTTGCCCTGTCTAGTCTCAATCCTGATGTACCGAAACTATTTTGCATTTATGAGAGGTTGTTAATCTCACATGTGTAAATTTATCTGGTTTTTTATCTTTTATCTAAATTTCTATCTCGATGCGAGATAGTG
This sequence comes from Pissodes strobi, assembly GCA_016904865.1. Classification (NCBI taxonomy): domain Eukaryota; kingdom Metazoa; phylum Arthropoda; class Insecta; order Coleoptera; family Curculionidae; genus Pissodes; species Pissodes strobi. The sequence goes on from MU185094.1 coordinate 88,648, forward strand.
ACTACTTTATCTTTATCTTTAATTGAATTGAGGCGCAATTGCGCTCAATTTTCGTTTATGTGCCAAAGGCCGAAATAAAAGTAATAGCAATTACTTATTTTGAGTTATAAGACTCGTTATTAGAGGTTATACCTCTATTTTTCTATTTATTATCAATTATTATCAAATTCAAGTTATCTTTTATTTAGATTTACCGAGTCACTGGATTGGAACGTTATTCCATTATTTTCTTTTGAATTTTAAATTTCAGTCATTATTTTCTTTTGAATTTCATAGTTTAAAGTAAAGAAAAGGATATCTTGAGTAACAGTTAGTAGTTATTTATAATTTTTGCCCAACTTAATATTGTAATTCAAGTTTCTGATTATATCTGCTTTAACCAGTAAATTTTCAATTTGTTGATTGCTTCCTTATGTGTTTAACAGTGTCACTGATGTTCACATGATATTTCCCTGAATATTATTTAATTAGCGATATACAAAGACTAGTTTATTTCTCTTTTCATGTTACGACTGATTTGACTGGCCGAAGACACGTTGCTGTACCAAACAAATCGGTGGGAGCCATTACTTCGTGAACCAATAAGTCCTCGATAAACCCAACCAATACTAACTTGGGAACAGGCAGAAGCGGTTCCAGTGGAGATCCCAATACGATCGCATGGTTACAGATTAATTGGACGAAGCTAAGTATCAGTCAGTCAGAAGATAAACATATTGTAAAGACCAAAACTGTATATATATATTTTTTAAATCTGTCACAATTAAATTTTTAAATCTTTCACATTAATTTTAATTTTCGTTACTAAGTCAATAATTTCATCAATTATATTTGTAATTTAATTTTATAGTTAGTATATAACTTATTTTTAATTTATTTTTTTAATTTATCGCAGGATAGAGGTCTGTGAGACATTGCGAATTATAAGAGCAAATTTCTGATATTTTTATCTTTATAGTTATTTATATTTAAGTATTCATATACAGTTCGCATTGTCTCTAGGAACTCTGGCGTCCAAACAAATTTCAGCTAATAAAAGAGATGACCTACCCCCTGAAAAAATAAAAACGAGTCTCATGCATTTGAACAACTAGTATTTCATTACAAAATGGCGCACAATGCCATACTTGATAATTAATATTTAGCTAGCTTTCGCTATAAATTAGCGCCCAACTAAATATATCGTTACAACACATCGAGTGCAGAGAAAGTTATCCGTGCACAAAACTTCATTTCCTAAGGCAGTCGCAGACAAAATATTATGGGATAGGTAAGGCGTATTGCAAAATGCTGACTGCCGTCTTCACTCAACTAGATCATTCCTGTCCTAGAAACACGCAGGCAGGAAATGACAGAATTAATTGGCATTAAGTGCAATTTACTACTATCATTTATATTAAAAGCTATAATTATAGACAATCGGCGGCACATGCTTCCCTAGTTTTTTAAACTACATTGATTATACATTTTTAGATGTTAAAATTAATTTACTTACTGTCCTTTTTCATATTTTTTACAGAGCCATTGGTAGTCGAAAGTTTTGGAGTTCGCATACTAAACCTCCCACTTTCGGCCCTCGCGAACGCCGTGGCCGGTTTCGCTGCAATAGGCTTCGTTGCTGGACACAAAGGTTTGGAAACAGGCTTCGGACTCTCCTTAGCGACCGGGGCTACTCTTTTATTGAGACTAAGTAGATATCGGCTTTGTACCTAAGAAAACATCAACGGTTTAGTTTAGTATTAGTAGACGTGCCTTTTGATATTTAAATCACATTTATAAACTGTAAATTATCTAAGCTATGCAGAAAATCATACTGTGCATTACGATTGTAAGCGATTAAGCTGTAATCAAGTGAGGTATCAAAAAGTTCAATGACAGAATGAAAGTTTAGTTATGTAAGCGTATTACCAGTTATGCGAAAATGAATACCTAAAATTAGTTCGATGAAATTATCTCTGTGATCGAGTGGGTGTCTCTAACTGAATTTGGATCGATATTACATTGAAGACAATCAATTTACCATTATGAAGCTATTCAGTTCCATTTTTGATTACAACAAAGGCCCAGATAAACCCACACCAGATGTGAAAGCGCTCGCCTAACGCATGAAACAAGAATTCGTTTAAAGCTCCGCCTCCTTGGGATGGCCAGCCATCCGACAAAATAGTCAGGGCACGTTCTAGTGTGATTTAAACGCGAGTCTTGTGGGTTAGTACGAGAGCGTTTCGAAAAATAATTAATTTTTATTTTATTTTTGTTAAAAATGTGCTGGTCGGCACTGTAATTTCTCTACGAAAATCCAACTAATGTTATACAGTCTCCGCCAGCATATTGGCCACATATGGGGAACTTTTTTATTATTAAGATATCGGAACTATTGTCTTGTGTTTCACTTCAGTTGTGTGCTTATAAAGGTGCGGCACGTAAAAAATTGTTCGGAATGGTAATAAACGTATTATAAAACGAAATAAGAGAAAATGAATGAAAAAAAGTTAGAACTGGGGTTTTCGGCGACAAAAAGGCCAAGGAGTGAGTATGAGGTCGGGAATGGCAAGTAGGCAAAAAATGCTTTCTGAAAAAAAAAACATAAATTTAGAATTATAAAGGGAAAGAAAAAAATAAAAAAAAAACGTAAAAGAATTTTCGGAAAGTTAATAAGTAAGTGTTATAAAACCAAATAAGAAAAAAAATAATTAAAAGAAGAAAAAAAGAAAAAAATTATCGGAAAGTAAATAAAAGTATTATGAAACGAAATAAAAAATAATAAAAACAAGTTAGTGAAACGCGGTTTTCGGCGAAAAAAAGCTAAAAAAAAGTGTCGAAACCGAGGGCAAAAGTTGAAAAAAAAGCTTTAAAAAAACAATTCCAAATATCTTTCAGAAGTTTCACTTCAGTTGTGTGCTTATAAAGGTGAGGCACATATTATATTTTTGAACGATTTTGACATGTTTTAAAATATAGATATAAATGATGATTTTTTTGATAGTAACATTGTATTCAAAATTTCTGGAATAAATAAATAGTTTCCGAGATATGGCCGGTGGCCACCCTTACTCAAACATCCTGTATAATATTTAAATGTAGCTATATAAGTAATTAAAATAATCTTTTTTATTCGAAATGTGTGTTTTAATGTGAATTCTGTTTTCGTAAAAAACAAAATCCTATATGAACCGTAGTCTGGACCATCAAATGTTTTTCTTTAGCTACTTCCTTATAACAAGGTGCAAAAAACCTTGCTAGCACCCGGGCGATCTTAGGTCTAGGCGCGGCCCTTAAAATAGATTGACAAAATTGCTTACGAAAGTGTCAAAAAATACATTTTGACACTGACACCGAAAGGTCCTTATCCTTGACCTTAGTGTCAATTTAAACGCTCCCGTTCTCTATTATTTCAAGTAAATCCAAAAAGTCTTTAAACAAATTCAAACCGTATAAGAAATGCCTCAAAAAAAGATATTATTCACATCGAAAACTTTGCTTGACAAAAAATAACCTTAAATCGGCATACATTAAAGCGTATTAGGGAAATTTCTGTAAAAAAAAGTCAGTGCAGCCATAATATCACTAGATTTCCATGACCGGCTGTTGGAAAAAAAAGAAGTGAATGGCTATTGCAAATTTTCATTTTTCCTGAACCAATCCACCAACAAAACACGTTTTCCTTTATTGGTGCAGGCCAACTATTTTAATTTTGAAGAACAATTCTATAATCATACCCAGATTATTTGGTGCAGGCCGCGTATAACTGCCACGTCAAGGTTAAAGTTGGCTGACGAGGAATTTGCCGACTTTTCGCATCTGGTGTGGGTTTATCTGGGACAAAGGTAACTACAGGTACCCACACGGTACCACCGTGCAGGTATTATTAAATAATAAAATTTATTTATTATTTTTAAACGATTATAAATATTTAAAATCAAACCCCAATGCCTGGATCTTAGCATTAAGCAGCTTGCGATTCTCCATCTGGAATGTTTTTGAGAAATCAGTATAGTGTGCTGATTACTAAAGATACAGTTAAGCAACTGAAATGTTCATATCTTTTTTATAACAGATTTCAAGTTTTTGTTCTACTCTATTTGATCCTGTCTCTTTCGATGCAATATTAAGCTTAATCAATATATCCTGCAGATCTTCTGAATCTAATTCAAATTCAAATTCAAATATATTACAGGTTATATAAATTACATAGTAACCTTACCTTAGTCAAAAGAAAAACAAATCATAATAAAAATACATAAAACTAGAATTTTACGTTTAAAAACCACAGTTTAAGACAATTAAGAATCTTCAACATATAAATATGTGAACATTCAACATCAGAGATCTAAAATTTTACCAAATTACATACAATACACATATTAAATGTCAGGTACATCACACATTAAAAACTCATACTGAACTCAACTGAATAAAATGTACTTTTTAAGAGAAATGTCATTACTCGACTCTTGAAAATGTTAAGTGGCAGTATCCTAACCTCCCCTGGTATCCTATTGAAGCACTTTACCCCTCAGTAATCAGGCCCAATTTAACATGTTTTAAGCCTACGGTAAGGCACTGTTAAGTTCTGCCTGTTTCTTGTATCTAGGGTTTCCAATCCGGGATCCCTGGATCCCGAAATACCGGGATCTCGAAGATTTTTTCGTCCCGAAAAATTAGAAAATCAGGATACTGAAAATCTCGAAAATATGTTACAGACAGCGGTCTCATTTGCGAATAAAATTAGATCACGCTTAAAAGACTTGACTCTAGACGCGTTGGTGTTTCTAAGGACATATTTTACTTTTACTAAGCTAAATGCAGATGTTTAAAAATTATTTTAATTATGGCGCATTTTAATAAAACTTTCCTCACTGTTTCTAGTTGCTAGTTTTCTGTTTTATAACCATATTGGTATTTTACTTCTTAAATTTAAAGAAATATATTTTTTACTTTTGCATTTTTTAATAAAAACGTTCTTTTGTTTGCTGTATTTCTCCATTTTTATTATTTTTATTGCTAGTTTTTTATTTTAAAAAAATATTGGGGATAATTCCGGGATCCCGAAATCCCGGTATCTAGTTTTTTTTTATCCCGGGATCTCAAAACGGAATCCCGTTCCCGAAAATTGAAAACCCTACTTGTATCATAGACATGAACGTCTCCCGCCACTGTGTAATTTTGAATATTTTTTTTACGTAAATCAGATTTTCAAGAATATATACTGATGGTCTTTATAAATGATGTTGTTGACTTTGTTAACCCTGGAACTGTCACCCTATTTGCAGATGACACAACTGTGATGGTTTCAGCTCAGACACATGAGGAGCTGAAATCTCGAATTAGCAATGTTTGTGCCCTGTTTGACAGATGGTGTTCAGAGAACAATATGGTGCTGAATGCTGATAAATCGGTTTACATGCATTTTCTGTCAAGACCAAGTGTTCCTGCAGTCATTGTTGATCATTTGTCCTGTGTCACCAATACAAAATTTCTTGGAGTCTGTCTGGATGGTACCTTCTTCTGGAGAGTACATGTGGACTTTGTGGTGACGACAGTGTCTGCAGGCTGTTTTGCGATATCTCGGTTAAAAAATAAGTTGGACATTGAGGAGCTCCTAAATGTTTATTATGCCCTGGTGTATGGTCGTCTCACTTACAATGTCATTTTTTGACATTGTAAGCTTGATGTGCATCGCCTGAGTGGGTTTGAACCGTCTCCCTTCTACATGGGCAAGCATTTGTATAATGCCTCCCTAGAAATGTCAGAGATTTGCCATATAGCAAATTCAAGCGTATTATTAAACGTATGCTACTACACAGGGCCTCTTATTCCATTTCTGAATATTTTAATGATTCCTCCTGCTTTGATTCACAGCTATAATTTGAGTTTGTCTGTGTAGGTGTTTATATTGTTTGTTTGTGTCTATATTTATGTAATTAAAATTTAATTTTTTGAATGCTTCTGTCATAACTTTTAATATTATTTAGGCAGGTAGTTTTAGCATTCTTAGATTAGTTTATATTTTATCTTGTATTTTGACGTGTACATCCATTTTTTCTGTGTAATGGCTTGGTGCAAATAAAGAGTATTGCGTAGTGAGTATTGAAGTGTGAGAATTTCGAGAGATGAAAAAGCCCCCCTGCAGTCCTCCCTGTAAGCGAGGCCTGCTATAATTCTGATTGCTCTCCTTCAACAGTAGATTGTTCGCTCTGAACCAATCCCCTGCCCTGGACCGTGCCACACGTAGCCTCTCCAGTGTTGAGATGAGAGAGCACCCACCGCAGGACAGTGAGGTATCATCCCAAAAGAGAGTGTATATTGTCTCTAGGTCCTCTAGTGGGAGCTCGTTTATGCAGATAAAAAAAAGTAGAGGACCCGGTACCGACCCCTGTGGTACTCCTACATTCATCACTCTCTCCCCGGATGAGCCCATCCCTACCCTTACAATCTGAGTTCGCTCCTCCAGGTATGATTTTAGTAGCTCTATACTGCTCTCATCAAAGTTATAGAACTTAAGTAAATTTAGGAGGATACTATGTATGACACAGTCGAATGCCTTGCTTAGGTCGCAGAAGCATGATCCATTGGATTTGGAATTTTCAAAAGATTCTATAATTCTATCGACCAAGTTAAGGGGGGGGGGGGGGGGGGGAGAAAAATTAATAAAGACATTATTAAGACATGCACTCTGCCTAGTACTCCCACTAACTAGCTGATTAAAGCCATTGCTTAGTAGAGAGTCACAGAGCATTGTGCACCTTTTTTGATCGGAATTGAAGTGGACATTGAAGTCTCCAACTATAATAATTTTTTTGATTTATTTTAAATTTAGAAATAATATGTTCTATCATATTCAAATATTGCTAAAATTCTCCACTTGATGGCTTATAAATTGCCACCAAATGGATACTAAGATCCCTTAACAACACTGCACTTACCTCAACAACATTCTCTAAACTAAGATCTGATATTGAGTCGAGTGAAGATAAATCCAATGAAGATTTAGTTAAAATTGCTGAGCCTCCGCCCCCCTTGCTTCTTCTTTCCCAGCTGTTTGAAGGTTGCCAATATTGTCCCGTTGTATAAGGGTGGGAATGAGGAAAGCCCCTCAAACTATAGACATGTAGCATTGTTGCCAACTCTAGCCAAGGTGGTGGGAAAGCTGGTAAAGGGACAAATAATGAACTTTTGTAAGACAAAAATATTTTAAGCCCTTTACAATTCGGCTTCCAGGAGAAAAAGGCAACTAGCGACGCTATATTTAGCTTCCTAGAAAATCTGTACTTGCGGGTCAATGATCGGCAGGTTGCAGCGGCGGTATCAAGCCTTCGAGATTGCTAGTCACGGAATATTGCTGCGCAAGTTGGAGATATACGGTTTCCGGGGTAGAAGACTGAGCTGGTTCCAGTCTTATCTGGATAATAGGGTTCAGTCTGTCTCATACAAAGGGATGTCAGACCAACAGAGTTTGGGCAGTGGGTTACCACAGGGTTCCGGTTCAGGGGCCTATTCTATTTCTGCTCTACATAAATGACATTGTGAATCTTAACATACTTGGACATTTTACATTGTTTGTGAACGATGCAACATTTTTGTGGAGTAACTTGGATGAGCAAGTTTAACTGGACAAATTAACCATGACTTTTCTGTTATAAAGGATTGGCGTGATTGAAATAAACTGTGTCTTAATATTTTAAAAACAAACATTATGACATTTAAATGTAACTTGGGACCAATTTATCTAGAAAACCAAATATTAAATGACTCAGCTCAAAGCAAATTCTTGGCATTACAAACAGACAAATTAAAATTTGAATGTCACATTAAAAAATTGTCATCAAATTGTTTTGCTTTGAGGATCATTTCAAATGAGTTAGATAGAAATATATCAAGACAGGCATATTTTGCATTAATAAAATCCCACTTACGTTATGGCATATATTTTTGGGGCTCTTGGGTTAACAGGTAATCCATACAGTATTTGTCTTGCAAAAAAGAGCAATTAGATACATGAGTAAGGCCAAACCAAGAGACTCATGTAAGCCACTTTTTATCGTAAACAAGATTTTAACATTACCATCTCTATTTATTCTTGAAACAGTGTCTCTGATACATAAGAAGTATAGGGATACTTTAAACCAAAATTCATCCACTTATGCCCCCAGACAAACCTATAAATTGTCACTGCCAGCTCCCAGAACCTCCCAGGTGCTTAACTCCTTTGTTTATAATGGACGACAGCCCTTTACTCATTTGCCTGCTGGCATTAGAGAGATTTCTGGGGAAAGAAGGTTTAAGAAGGCTGCTGCGAGGGCCTATTATTATATTACAGTGAACGTTCTAATGTTCCAAAAATGAGTTTTTTGTACAAATGTCCTTTTTTATGCATTGTTTTATAAGTTGTTGTATTCGTAATGTAAAAAACCCCTTATTATTAGTTCTTTGTCGATAAGACTTTTTATTCTTTGGACAATAAAGATTATTTTGATTTGGTTTCTACTGAAGCAGCTCTTTACTTCTAATCCTTCTAAGTGCAAAGCATCAATTTCTTGGCAAGAGAGCCAGTGTGGCGTCAGCCATAGTGCGTCTAAAGTCCGTTCAAGTCTATTGCGCTGTTACGTCATATCATTCCATCTTTCTTTATGCAATGAACGTATGTACTAAATTGGTCCATCAAATTGGAATCTTTGACATCGATTTGCGTCAATGTCAAAATATCAAATGAAAATAACAGATTTCATTCATTTATTGGTTTGTTGGTAGTTGGTTTGTGTTTTACGCTAATAATTGCTAATAAAAATTATTTTGAGATGCCCCACCGGTTCAGTGAGAAAGAGCAAGCTTTAATTTTAAAATTAGTGCATTATTTCACACGTGAAAAAGATGCTGGTAAGCCACTTTTACCCTGGAAAGCTGTGCACAATGTAAGTAATATATATTTTATTTATTTGATAATACTAAAAAATGATATCTCTAGAAAAAAAATATTTTTGATGTGTAAACATCTTACGCGGCGATATGAGGACAAATCTCGGCAAATAAGACCGAAATGCGCAAACCAATTCTAGCCGCTAGGGCGGTATTTTATACAATTTTGCCATTTAAAATCGTTTTAAATGGATTTTAGACGATAAAAAAGCATATTTATATGCATATATAACCATCAAAAGTATTATTTTTTAATTATTATATTCGCAGTGTATTTCGATCCATAGCACAGCTTATTTTTAATGGACGGTTGAATTTAAAATGAATTTTCGCTTTAAAATCCACGACAAATTTGTCCGAAGCCATTGCTATTGGCCTAAAAAAGATCCGAATTTTCGGATTTTTATACAATTTTGCCATTTAAAATCGTTTTTAAACGGATTTTAGACGATAAAAAGCATATTATTACTTTAAATTAAACAAACTGTCATAAGTATAATTCACATGCCCAGACGCTTAAAACAATATTGTCATAGCACTCTTCTAAAATTTGAAAAAGTTGGTTTTTGACTTTCCCAAATCAAAGGATATCGGCGCACGATTCCTAAGCTGTTGTATGTATGTTGATGTTATTCCTGGTGGCATTATATTTTCGTGTCGAAATTGTGCATTGAATTAATCCACTCCGAAGCTGACATAAGTAATAAGTATGTAAAATTGATAAAAACGGAACGTGCTCTTGAATAGAAAACAGGTACAGAGACATCTTTTGGCTAGTGTAAAAAATAACGTACGAGTCTATCTAAGAAGTACGGATCTTTTCTTTTGACGTCAGAAATTCTGACGTAACAGCGCAATAGCCTTGAATGGACTATATGTCCATTTCATTCATGTACGTTTCCAATTCCAGTGTTTTGTTAAGAACAGATTGAACATTCAGGTGGAAAAGATCTAGCTTGCAGTTTGAAATTGTATTGAAGGAACCAGAGTTTTTTGGCGTTGGAGGTTCAGAAAATGGTTTATTATACTCCAGCTGGGCCCCAGATTTTCGCACATGACTTTGTCTCTCTTTTGATAGAGCATCATGATTTTGAATGAACTTTTGTGTGCATCCTTTTTGGTTCTCATTTTTTCACAGGCTACTCCTTGATTCAAGTTCTTTGTTTAAAAAAAAAGGAACATCATCCTTTGTTGTTTCAGGAGCTAGTCCAGATATGAACAGCCAGGACACTTTTCCAGCGGCTTTAAGATGGGTAACGTCATTGGTACCCTTTATTGGCACTGATCGTTGTCTTTTTCTTATGTCGGGGTCATCAACGTTGTTGCTCTTACGTTGATCGCGATCACGGATGATTTTTCCGCGCTTTCCCACTCTGGAATTTTTTTCTTTTCCATTTGTAGTTTCTTCAGTTTCCTTTGTTTTGTTTACATTACGGATGTTTACATTTTCAGAAGTAGGGTTAGGCATGATACAATAACAGGGAGAAGGTAGGATATTGCGCAGACAGCCGAACATCTGTCAACTTTTGTGACGTTGTAAAGAGCGTAAATATGACGTTTTATTGTATTCTTGGCCATTGACCCCAGTGTGTTTCTTGCGTTTTTTTGCTAGTTTTCGGTTTCTGCGTGGATTATATCGGATTTAGATATCGTCTGGTCTGAATTATAACTTTTTTGCAGTGTTTAGTGCTAAAATTCTTATAGTTTATTGGATAAACAAGTGAAAATTTGATAATTAAAAATGCTTTGTTCTGTGACTGGTGTAGCTGTTCACGATTGTAAAAGTGATAATCAAGCAATTTGTGGCAAAAATTGTGGATAAACGCTTGTTGTCGTGAACATAGTTTTAATCCTAAAGCATCTCGAATATGCTCAACAAGGCATTTCCAAGACGACGACTTTCAAAGAACTTTGAAGCATGAACTTTTGAATTATGAGTCAAAAAAGGGGCCCAAACTAAAGTGTGATGCAGTACTTTATCAGATTTAGATATTGTCTGGTCTGAATTATAATTTTTTTGCAGTGTTTAGTACTAAAATTCTTAGATTTTATTGGGTAAACAAGTGAAAATTTGACAATTAAAAATGCGTTATGCTGTGCACGGTTGTAAAGGTGATTATCAAGACAAGAACTTTGATAAAACTATTAGATTTTATACATTCCCTAAAGACACTTTGTCGCAAAAATTGTGGGTAAACGTTTCTAATAATTTTAATAAAATTCAGTTTTTTTCTAACGTATAAGATTTATATCATTTTAATGACGATTTGTTTATGATTATTTTCATTTTATACCTCTATTTTATTTCATTTGACACCTATTTGATAACGAAATTGTAACGGAATATATGTTATCAAATATCAGTCTATTCCGCTCCATTAATTCTACCTATTTATCAATGGTTTTCAATGCTCGGTATAATGATCGGCCAGTGACATCTATCTGTGAATGGATATATTTTGCACAATAAACGTTAAGGAGAACAGGTACGCAGATTTGTATCTTTAATTTATGGATTCGTGTCGGTGCAGATCGCTTGATTGTGGGAATGCCATCTGTTAGAAAACGATTTCAACAATCTTAATTTTTTATGGTGACCTTTAGGTTTGAATACCGTTTTTTGGTGGATAATTGCATATCTTATCGGTCAAATTCGTGTAATTTGATAATGGTTTAATCCAAATATATAGAGAACGTAATTATTTCATCGTTTAGTGGTCATACATATGATTTTACATATTTTCATTTAAATTGAACAGTATTACCTGGAAGATTCTCAAAGCGAATTTTATATGTTCCTGCAAAAAGTAGTTGATTGAATTTGAGTAGAATTTCGCTGAATTTTCCTTAGTAGTATTGTTGGTCATAGTTTTTTCAGGCTATTTCTTTAATCTTTCAGTTTATTTGTAACATCAAACTATAATTATTATCACTTAACGTGTCACGTTTGATCAATCATGTACCGGCATTGATTTGCATATGAAAGAGGTTTAAGCACATGTGTGTAAGTTTACCTGGTTTATTTTTCTTTATCGTTTACCTAAGTTCCTATCTCAAAGCGAGATAGTGATTATCTTATCTCTATCTTTAATTTACGTCAAATTATTGTTTATGTGCCAAGTGCCATATTTATTGATTAAGTAAAGAAATTACTTATCTGGAGTCATTAGACTTGTTTTAAGAGAGGTTATACCTAGTTTTTCCTATTTTTTTTATAAAAATCTAGTTATTTTCTATTTGAAGTTGCCGAGAGCCACTGTTGGACAAGTTTCATAATGTTTTCATAATTTTCTTTTAAATTTCTAATTTCAATCATCATTTCCTTTGAATTTCATATCTCAAAGTAAAGAAAGGAAGTATCTTGAGTAACAGTAATTAGTTATATTGTTATTTAATCATAGTTATTTACAATTTTGCTGAAGAACTTTAAATTATAATTTAAGTTCTGATTATATCTACTGTAACCAGTAAATTTTCAAGTTTTCAACCTCCTATGTCAAACTGAGGTCCACAGGATACACTCTGTATAATTTTTATTAGCAGTATACACTGGTCTAAGGCGTTTATTATTTTTTTTACATGTAAATACCGCTGGATGAAGGAAACCTCTATTTTCCACGTCGCTGTGCCAGACCTGTAGAGGGAGAACCATACGCTAAGACAGCCTTTTTGAAGACCTACATCAGCTAAACTTGGGAATAGGCAGAAGCAGGTTTCTAGTAAAGGTCCCAATACGGTTGCATGGTTATAGGATAGTTGGACAAATAGGTACGGAGTGGTAAATTAAAATAAATTGATTGTGAAGACCAATTAAATTTGTTAATCTTTAATAATAAAGTTAATTTAATTTTCATCATATAACAAGCTTATTTATAAACCGTATTTCAAGTAACATTTGTAAATTAAATTTTCAGTAATCAATTGTATTTGATTGCATTTGTAATCTAATTTTAATTATATTGATCTCAATTATATTGATAACTGCAGTGCACATGGTACCATAACTTGTAATCTAATCATATAGTTAATATATAATTTGTTTTTAAGTTGATTTCTTTGATTTATCGCAAGTGGCGCCTCTATATAAAAATTTAATCAACAGAGGAAATAACTTAACTCACACCCTCAAATAAACTAAATAAATTAACTTTTCCTCTATCTTTACAAATTAGCGACTGAGCTAGATATTCATTACAAAGCGGCAACACTAAATATTACAAGTGGCGCCCAACGTGGGGCACGAACCCACGACCCTGAGATTAAGAGTCTCATGTTCTGCCGACTGAACTGCTAATATCGAAGATTTTGTAACAAAACTAAACAGCCGTTTCCCCACCATTAAATTTACTTATGAAGTCGAGAACAATGCTCAGCTACCATTTTTGGACAGTTTGGTACTTAGAAACAATTGTAACACACTAGAATTTGATATTTATAGAAAAAGTACTGCCACTAACCGATATATTCCTAATAACTCCTTCCACTGCGACCAACAGAAAATGGCCAGGGCCAGCTTTAATTTTTTAGTACACCGAATGGGTAACTTTCTCCTCAGCAGAGAAAGATTTAATAATGAAAAGGAGACAACTAAAAATATAGCAAAAATTAATGGTTTCAATACTAACTTAATATATAGACTAATTCATAGGCATTTGTTTAGAAAGACCATTCGTGATTCCACTTCTTTCATTAATCAGGATGAAGATACAAAATATGTCTCGATACCATATAATCCTCAGTATACTAGACGACTCCAAAAAGTTTTTAAGGAAGTAGGTTTACAATTAGTATACCAAACTCAGTTTAGCATTAAGAAATTATTAGATGGTCCAAAGGACAAAATTGAAATATTAGAAAGAAGTGGAATATATGAAATTGGACGCATCGAATGTAACCAAAACTATGTTGGGCAAACTAAAAGATCTATACAAACGAGATTCAAGGAACACATAGCTCATTTAAAGTATGGTAGAACAGAAAAATCAAATGTTGTCGAGCATGCTTTTGATAATAATCATAGAATAATAATTACAAATTAATTCATAATATATCTGATTGGAGATTATTAGATCATAGGAAAGTATGGATATTATTAAATGTAAGAATAGTTTAAATAGAGATAAAGGGCCTATTTGGTACAGCCCATTGTATTGGATGATCGAGCGTGACCAGTAGGATTCCAGGATTGGTTCCGCTTGATTAGGCAAACAGTTCTTAGTACAAATATGCTTTAGGTCAATTGACAAGCTTAACATTTTACATGGATCAAGTAGATTAGTAGATATAATGTTTATTTGCTTAGTTGTAATGCTAATTTTTTCTCATCACCGAACGTGGCATCTTTGATACCCGTTTTAATTAAAAAAGAATAAGGTCTATGTTATTAAAAATTATAAGCTTTATTTCCTCGTTTTATTCTGTGTAAATGTATCATTGGGAGTGGAGTCAAGAATAAGTTCTATGTTATTAAAAATTATAAGCTTTTATTCTGTGTAAATGTATCAGAGTGGTCATGTGTGCTGGTGAATGTACTAAAGTCAATAAAATAATCTGATTGCAAATTCTTGCCACAATCAGCTAAAGCGGAAAAATCCATATGCTAAATAAAACCTTTAATAATAACGTTAGTCATTTAAAATTACCTTTAATTAATCATCCAAAAACCCATTTACTAAATTTTCTATCAAAATAAAACAAACTATTCAGTTAAATCTAAAATTTGTGTATATACTGGGGCTGTTACCATTACAATTTAAAGGAATACCGCTCTTTATGACGTCAATGCGCAGAGAGAACCGATTTTGAAACCGCTGAGTATCCTACCTTCTCCCTGTTATTGTATCATGAGGGTTAGGTGTCACAGAAGCTTCAAGCTTCAACGTCAGACACATTTGAGATTTTGACTTTGACTTTTGGGTTCATTTGAAATACTTATTTTTCGGGCATCTGGGAATTGCCTAAGATTTTCGATAACTTTAACAGTTGACACTGATGATGTTGGAGTAGCACTAGGAGTGGGGAAAGCGGTCCCGCCACTTTTTTGTTTACCTTTTCTTTGTTATAGGATGATTTCTAACTTTTCTATCTTTTCTTCAAGAAAAATCACCTTGGTTTTGAGTTTTCCTTCATTTTCCTCCAATGTTTGGACTTTTTCATTTAGTATCAATTCGGAAAGACTTTCGATGTCGACTTTTGAGTTTACATCTAGTGCTGGACACAAACGGCCTTTTTCTGCTCTGTGGCCTGCTTTAAACATTCAGGGTGAAAGCTCAACTGCACTTTTTGTACTTTGCCGCTGTTGTGACATCTTTTTTTACAGTGAAAACACGTATTTCTAACTTTTTATTCCCGGAGCTATCAGCAGCATCGACGGCGATTAGAAAGCAAAAAATTATACTGAATAATATCCTTAACAAATCTTAGGAGACTAAAATACCTTAAGACCTTTATATTGCAGTATACCTTATGAGACATGTATTGTACCTTAAAGAAGCAAATACAACTTTATTCGTCAATTTAATTGTTTACCAAAATGTAAATGGATCTTACCTCGTTCGTTTTAACAGGTTTCCTATCGACTGAAATAGCTCGTTCCGGTTTGACACCAACCGGTTGAAACGTCTTTCGACGCATGTCGGGAGTGTTCGGACACTTAAGTTTGCTGGCCTCATAGTCTACTCGAGCCCGTCTTAAACTGAAGGTTCGGTTACATCTTGTATTCGATAGATTGCCGAGGTCCTTCTTTTTTTGCACGTTCGCCTCCAAATCCTCCTCGGAACTGGATTCCGTGTCACCAAACTGACTTCTATAAAAAAATCATTTAAAACTGTTTTGATTTAATATTAATAATAGATTTCCTTATAGAAAATTTATCGCTCACAAGAAAATGTAGAAACATCATTTAGTGGGTTCTAATGCCTGGACCACACCAAACCATAAATAGATTTAATTATAGAAATTTCCATGGGAAGATTTTCCAAGATTGACAGTTTTAATTTTGTCGAAATGAGATACTCCTTAGATGAGAGATTACAGATTTTTAGTCTGTTCTACAAATGCTAAGAAAATGCAAGAGAAGCAAGAAGATTAATTGCAAATTTTATAGAAATATATTTGTCGATGCAATTATTCGTTATTACTTAACAATTAAATAAATGTACCAACCTGTCAATTTTTTTATGTTCCGTGAAACTAGATCTCCTGTTGGTAGTATAATTAGGCTTAATACATGCAGTGGATGAACTCCTCTGAATTCTGTCGTTTATATTTAAATTAGGGGAGCCACAGAGATTCGATTCTTTTTGATGCGTGATGATATTTGTGCTTTTAATATTGTTCATTTGGTTCCTATTCGAAAAACTACTCGACCGCCTTATCGGGCTGTTACTAGGCGAGTTGTTTATTTTATTTACCACTTTGTTTTGCTTTGGGTATTGATTAAATACGTTAGTGTAAGTTTGATCAATAGCCTGGAGATTTTTGTTTTGGAAATGCTCCAGTTTATTGTTTATAGTTCTATCGTCTAGAGAATTGTGTCTCGTATGCAGCGCTCTCTGTTTCAGTAAATGTGCGGTATTGTTGAGTTGCAAGCCGTACTTTATCTCGTAATCGCTATCTTGATCGCTATCTAGGGACAATTTTTGTTGCAGCGAATTGATGTAGTTTCGAGTCGGTTTTAAAATCATCTCGGTGTCGAAGTCGTCCGGTGGCGCTGAAAGGCTGTTCCTGCTTCTTGGTCGTGACAGAGTGTGGATCGGTGATGGGATTTTCGATGGGGACGTTTTACCGGTAGGAGTCGGCGGAAGACCTGTAGTGACTAAACAAAAAATACACGGTGAGTTAGAGAAGTAATAATTCAATCAGCACATTACAGAAATCACGTAAATAGTACATTGTTTCCAAATTTACGAGACAAATAGTATAGTTATAGAAACAACTCCATCATTAATTCAATCGATAGCAGAAGGTTTAATTTTACTTTAAGGGCTGATGAAGGGTAGTTTAGATCAAAATTTTGTCCTTAGACATGGAGAGAAGTTCCTGTGAAATTTGCAAACCCGTTTAAATCTTGGTTTTGAAGTTATTTATTTAGTGACGCCAAAGAGTACTGATATTGGCAGCCAAATAGTGAATTTATCTGCTACTGAAAGAAGAGGTAAGAACACTTACTATACGAAAGTAGTCCCCTAAACCCACAAGTCTCCAACTTCCACAGTAGTATTTGGTGATTTAGACTATCAAAGCATTAAATACATTACAGAACGTGGCTGAGGCGACGTTTAATTTGACTTGGAATCAAGCAAACGAAAAATGCATCGCTCATGCTCTTTGAAACCACTCATTGCGTGCTTATAAGGCAATGCCTATTCAAAAATGATAACACCCTAATGTTTTGACGAGTTTCTCCCTTATCTTCGTCAGAGTAGGCTACAGAATGGTAGGTTATCGAATTAAAAAGAGGGAAAACTGCAGCATTCTTATAATCGAAAGCTGCCGGTAATAAATGAAGCATTTATTTCCCTCGTAATAAATGTAGCATTTATTTCCCTCCACAAGGCGCCCATTTTGGGAATTTTATTTATTTATTCAAAAAAAGTACATTAAACATACATATCTAAACTTATATTCACCTATCCTATCTAAGTTCTAAAAATTCTGTCATGCACCTAGGTGTTGCCATCTGTATGTGCAGAGGTTTATCATACATAGTATTTAACATCGAGATACAATACAAAGCGAACTATTTTGCTTCCGCAACCCTAATTTAACACTTGCCTAACAAAAACAAATATTCAACAATCCTCACTCAGCACAATTCAGGTCAAACAATTAGACAACATACCACAATTCACAAAACATTTAACAAATGATTTATGTTTTTCGAAATAAAGATTTTAACCGGTAACATTTTATTTCTCTTACACTACACTATTGGGTAGGAAATTAAATATCTTTGGAGAAACTACAGATGCACACCTCTGGTTACCATCAAACCTTCTAAAAGGGACAATCAATACATTATTATAATTATTTCTAGTACCATAAGCATGATCTACGTGCCTTTTATTCCTATTTTTAAAACAATAACTACATGGTGTCCCATATAAGAATGCACACTACAGGGATCTGGGAAACCAGAAGAGATACAAAGATGATTAAATTAGAGAAAAGGCGTGCCTTGCTGAATCCTACAACGTCATGCTTTGGAATCTAAAAAAATCCGATTACTACCGAAGACATTTGGGAAAATCCGAATTTTCCCGATATCGTTTTTATTTATTTCTGACTTTATTTCAAAAGACATTACAAAGCAAATTTCACATTCCCATTGCTACTTTTCCCGCTCTTCAATTTGATGTTATTAGATTTTCAATCTGACGTTTCGTTTCTTTGCAACCATCATCAACTTTGTTTTTTCAAATAGTCGAAAAAATTATTTTATTCTTAAAAAACACTAATTTTAATCCTAAATCCAACGACATATCGCTCCTTACATTTATCCGACGTTTCGGCTGAAAAAAACCATCATCTATGTTATTTAATGATGATTACGAAGGAACGAAACGTGGGAAAAGAAATCTAATTACGTCAATAGGTAGAGGACAAAAATTGGCATAGGAACGTAAATTGTATTGTGATCTATCCTTAAATTTCAAGAATTCGTAGATTGCAATTACTCATTTTTTTAAGGCTTTAATAAAGAACATTGATCAAAACAAAATTCACATTCTTATGCCATTTTGCCTTCTCTAAATGATGACGTAATTAGATTTTTGATCCGACGTTTCGTTTCTTCGTTATCATCATGAAATACCATTGATGATGGTTTATTTATCCGAAACGTCGGATAAATGTAAATAGCGATATGTTGTTGAATTTAGGATTGAAATTAAAGTTTTTTAGGAATAAAATAAATTTTTAGGACTATTTAAAAAAACAAAGTTGATGATGGTTGCTAAGAAACGAAACGTCAGATTGAAAATGTAATAACATCAACTTGAAGAGCAGGAAAAGTGGCAATGGGAAAGTGAAATTTGTATTGTCATATCTATTCAAATAAAGTCAGAAAAAAATAAAAACGAAATCGAGAAAATTCGGGTTTTCTCAAATATCTTCGGAAGTAATCAGATTTTTTTACATTTCGAAGCATGACGTTGTAGGGTTCAGCAAGGCACACCTTTTCTCTAATTTAATCATCTTTGTACCTCTTCTGGTTTGCGAGATCCCTGTACTGTGCATTCTTATATGGGACACCGTGTATAGTTGCTTAAAAAGTATATACCTCTAACACTTTAAATATTTTGATTGTATAATTGATTTGTTGGATATAGACAATCTTTTTTGTAAATAATTCTTAATAAATAATTCTGAACTACATTCTAATTATTGTAGAGTCCTCTCCAGGCTATAATACCATATTGCAATATAGATTCCACTAATGACTTGTAGACCATGGTTGTAATTTTATGAAAAAAGATGTTTCTTATCTGGTTAAAGTTGTGAATTAGACCTCTTAGTTTGGTTGTCACATCCTGAACATGTTCTGACCATTTTAAGTATCGATCAATAGTTATTCCTAAGTATTTAGTATGTGATGCCCCATATATCGTCATATTTGCCTGTTGAAGAGTTATTGAACTGTATGAAGGTCTACTTGATTCAGTAAGAGAAAAAGCAACATAAATAGTTTTAGCAACATTTAGTGATAATTTGCGAGAGTTTAGCCATGTTTTTATTTTACCTAGACCTAGAATGATTTTACTTTTCAATGAATCCCACGATGAACAAGTAAAATACAGCACTGTATCATCTGCAAAGGAGATTTACATGCCATTAATATCCAGATTTAGTGATGAATTTATGTAACAGACAAACAATAATGGGCCAAGTACTGTGCCTTGTGGTACACCCATGAGGACATTTAGAGGAAGGATCACTATAAATATTATTTATTTTAACAATTTGAGATCTCTGATGTAAATAACTTTTAAAAACATCTAACACAACACCCCTGACACCATACTTCTCAAGAATCTCAAGTAGCTGGGTGTGAGGCACAGTGTCAAATGCCTTAGCTAAATCGAGAAAAACAGCTATACACTTTTGATCTGAGTCTAGGTTTATATTTATTTGGTCAATCAATTTAAATAATGCGTCATGAAACCAAATTGGTTTTCATTAAGTAATTGATTTGAAGTTAAAAAAATTATAGAGTCTGATCTTAAGGCATGTTTAAAAGATTTTTGTAAAAGTAGTAATAACACTAATGGGTCTGTAGTTGAAAATTTCTGATTTTATTCCTTTTTTATATATGGGAGTTATGATAGCGCATTTAAAAGCTGTAGGTACTATTCCTCCGGTAAAGATAAGGTTGATTATATGAATTAAGAGTTTTAAGGTGGCAGAGTGTACCTTTTTTATAAGCTGAGAAGAGAATCCATCTTCACTAGGGGCACAATTATTTTTTTAAGCTTTTAATGTGATTAATTAGTTCATTAGACGTGACTGGTGTGAGTGACATAGAATTTGGTAGGTTATTGCCAACATCATTATCCCGAAATGCGCTGTCAGGAATTTCAGCAGCCATTTTTTCCCTATATTTGCATAGTATTTGTTGCAGTAATTGGCTAGTTCCACTCCCTCTGTAATTGTTATATTATTTTCATTTATTATAGTAATTTCAGTATTACTCTTATTGTTTTTTTCATTTGTAGCATCTTTAATGATTTTATAGATTTGTTT
>MU185094.1:109315-122721 GCA_016904865.1 Pissodes strobi
TTCTTGTTTGAGATTGAGGTTATTTTTATTTTTAATAGTTTTTTTTTTAAATTTATCCCTATGTTTTATTTCGTCACTAACACACTAACACAAACGTTACTTCGGAATGTTAAGTTAATTTATTTATTTATTTATTTAGTACTTACATGCACACCACAGAGCAAAGCTCCAAATAGTACGAAAAGAGTTAAAACAATTAATCGTAGGACATTATTTAAAACATTTGCAACACTTAACATTCAATACATATTCGATAATAAAACGTGTAAGAAGAATAAAAAAAAAAAGTTCAAGACACAATACGCTTCAGTGAGTTGAGACTTATGTTAAAAATATCTAGGTGGTTAAACTTGTCGTTGTACATTGTAACCATTCGATCCACAAATTTATTGAACATATAATGCCATATGTAATCCAGGGTTTAATTTGTTTATATTTTTTATGATAAAATGTTTTTGTTATCTTACAGTTTTCACGTAGTGTACTAAAAGTTTTTAAAAAAATATTATATGCCAACTCTGGGTCTTGAGCAGCCAATACTTGTTCCCAAATTTCATCTTCCAGTGATTTAAGAAATTGATCATCATTATATGAGATATAGTTTTGTTGTTCAAATGTAGATACTGGTAGGTTTTCATTTATGTCAATCCATATGTCTAAGTAAAGGGGAAAGTGGTCTGTTAAATCAGTTTCCAATACAATACCATTGTGGTTTAGATTGTTCGTCCTTAATTTATTTTTAATAAATATATGGTCTATACAGGTTTGAGTGTCTGATGTCACTCTAGTGAATGATTTAAGGCAAGGTTCAAACCCTACAAATATCTGTTAACAGTAATATTTGTTGGTTTCAGAATATCAAAATTAATGTCTCCCAGAAATATATTAATATTATTATTATTATTGTTATCCATGTTTGACAGATACATCTCAATATCAGACAAAAACAGATCATCATTCGAAGCTGGAGATCTATAACACGACATAATTGTAAAATTTATCCTATGTAAAACAAAAGTAACAGTGCTAATGCACACTTTACTATGGGGTAAAGTAGTATGCAAGATACTGAAATTTATATTCCTATTAATAAAAAGCAAAACTCTTAATTCTACTATTGTTATAAATTGTTTCAAAACCCGGAATTGTAAAGTTTATAATATTTTCAATTTTACGTGTTTCTCCCATAACAATCAAATCTAAGTCCTTAAGATTAAAAGCCTCAAGAAATATTAAAAACTGATCAAAATTTTTTTTGTACACTTCGAATATTTATATGCTTTATGACCTTAAATAGAAGTTTAAATTGTTCCACATTAGAACGACTATCTATATTGTTATATCCAATTTCATCCCTTTCTAAATCACTTAACATACCTAATTCTGGAATATCCATATTAGTTTAGTTGTTGTTCAATTAAACAAATCACTCACTATAGTCTATTTTACTTTTTAAAATATCCAGTTGATATTTATATGAGGGACAGTCAAATTCATTAGCAGCATGTGAGAGACTCCAAAAAGTTTTTAAGGAAGTAGGTTTAAAATTAGTATACCAGACTCAGTTTAATATTAAGAAACTATTAGGTGGTCCAAAGGACAAAATTGAAATGTTAGAAAGAAGTGGAATATATGAAATTGGATGTATGAATTGTAACCAAAAATATGTTGGGCAAACTAGACGATCTATACAGACGAGATTCAAAGAACATATAGCTCATTTAAAGTATGGTAGAACAGAAAAATCAAGTGTTGCCGAGCATGCTTTTGATAATAATCATAGAATAACAATACAAAATTTAAAATTAATTCATAATATAACTGATAGGAGATTATTAGACGCATATGAAAGTATGGAAATTATTAAATGTAAGAATAGTTTAAATAGAGATAGAGGGCCTATTCCGTATAGTCCATTGTATTGGTTAATCCAGCGTGACTAGTGGGATTCCAGGATTGGTTCTTTTTAGTTCCGCTTGATTGAGCAAACAGTAGTATAAAAGGGAGTTAGGTAAATTTTAATTTTAGTCTTAATCATCTCCTGATGATGCTAACATGGTTAGCGAAACGCGCGTCGAGTGCAAAAATTCTGTTTCGGTATTGTGGATAAAGCTCTGTTTTAGAGCATGTGAAATATCATAATTTGTTTTGTACATGTTATTTGATTTTATGCAGTTCTGACACTTCCTATTTGGGTTTGTGCAGTTATTATGATCCTCATGGTCCTCTGAACACTTGGTACAACTGGTTTTATTGGCTTCTGTGATAAAAACCCTGACAGTTGTAACATCTGGGAACAGTTAAATCTTCAAACACCAAAAGACTCTGCCAACCAATGAAAAGTTTGCGTGACCTTATTACCTTATTAAATACCCCACCTGAACACTCGGCGAATATTGTTGTTGTCCCTTTGCTTCTAATTTGTTTCAGAAATGTGATTGATAGTTTATCTTCCTTCAATATAGGAAATAAATATTTTAAAACAAGCATTCATATTTATATATGACCACATACATCTCAAACATTCACAAGTGTAACGGGAGCGAAAGAGGATGTCTCAGCCACCGACATATTATGGCTAAACTATGTTTGTCGTCTTCTCTGATAACTTGCTAGCTATGCTACTGTCAAAGAGCTACATTAAAATTACTATTTAAGAAATAATGAAATTTAATTAAGGAATGGTCAGAAGCTAACCCGACTGGGCTTATGCTGATAATCATCTGCTGCTCAATCCATTAAGTCTCTGAATGACAAGTGTACGGAATCTTTTATTTATTTATTTATTTAGAACAACAGTACTTACAGAAGATATTTCCATATAGTACAGTAATCAATCACAGTATCAATAAATGCAATACAAACAAGTTTTAAAACATTACACTCCAACTCAGCAGATACAATACTATAAGCTAATCTGATATCAATAATAAAATAAAATTCAACAAACAAGAGCAAATAAAACACATGAATATTCAAAATCACCATACAAGGCAGGCACATGTCATGACGGAAATGCAAGGCACCATGGGCATAACAGCCATCGAACGAGTGGTCACGCTAGTAAGATAAGATACGCGTTAGCTCAGTTCTAAACTTGTGTGTAGATCAACCCAGGTGAAATTCAGTGGAAACATACATATTAAAATACTCCATAATCCGGTTCGAGGAACTATTATGCCCAACATCAGTGTACCGAAAATCGATCAATCAGACGAGTGTTCCGTGACGGCGCCGGCGGCGCCGGCGTCCGAAAATTGATCAAAGCATATAGATCAGGGCAATCAATCTCACTTGTGATGATTTTATAACCAAACAGTATTATTAAGAAAATTCGACGAGTTTCCAGACTATCCAAGCCCAAAAGAGTCAGCCGTTGAGTGCAGGTAAAGTCACTTCTTTCGATGCGAAGTTTCCTGAGTAGGAAGCGGACATGCCTAGCCCGAACACGCTCAATCCTATTAGAGTGAGTCCTATAGAAAGGGGATCAGACAATACAGCAGTATTCAAGGTGACTCCGCACCAATGAGTAACAAAGTATCTTTAAAACATGGATATTAGTGAAGTCAAAACAAGTTCTCATAATGCATCTAGCCGCCCTGAATGACTTGGAGATCACACTATTTATATGTTCATTAAACCTCAATTCGGTATCGAAGATGACCCCCAAGATCATTGATCAAGCACACTCTGAGAAGACTTATATTGGAAAGAAAATAATCAAATAAAATTGTTTTTTTCTTGCGGGTAAATGTCATAACCTTACACTTCGATAAGTTCATCTTCATGCCATTGACAGCACACCAGTCAGATATCTTACAGATTTGATAATACTGGACAAGTTCAAACCTGCAAAAGAGCGGCAATGCGGAGCAACATTAATGGAGCCAGAACTAATAAACACAGACTGAAAAAACTTAGCAAACAAATCAGCCACCCCCTTGGGGTTACAGGACTCATCACCAAGTCTCAATCTTATTAATGTTGTTCTGAAACGAAATATTATTATTATTATTGTTATTTTAATTGCAAACTTGAAAATGTGCATATTTAAAGACTTCCATGTATAACGACTGATTGGTTGAAATCAAAATGCTTGAATGCGATTGCTTTCAAAATGTACGCTAATGAAAAACGAAACACTTACCAGTTGCTACATTCCCTATCTTCCCGAAAATCATACTTCCCAATTCTGTCGAGTTATTCGGAGTCACTTCAATACTCTGGACATTCACTATATTGGCAGTCAATTTGCTTTTTCTGTTTGAGCTAGATTTAACAGAATTGTTATTCAGTTTCTCTTCGTTGTAAATTTTGCCATCAATATAGGCTTCTACATGCACTTCAGATTTAATTAGACTTAGATTTCTTCTTCTTTTTTGTTTTTCCTCGTTTTGACTGCGAAAGACACCGCTAGAAGTTACCGAAATAATTGTGCCTTCGTCGGAGGATTGTTGAGGTTTTAAATTCGGCAAAACTGTCTTTGATAAAGGCATGTGTGTTGGACTAGACATTTGAACTGTGGTCTCTTGAATTATTGACTTATTTGAATCTACTATTGAAAGATTTTGGGTTGGAGATAAAATTGGAGAGAGCACTTTTTTCGTAGGCAAATCACTAGTAATGGAAGAGTTTACAGATCTCATCAACCATTCCACAGGTTTATTTCCATCGCAACCTAAATTTGGATATGATTTTACGGGAGGTACGGGCGGAACCGATTGTCCCGCAGAAAAACTACTGTGCAAACTTGATATAGTAGACGAACTACCGCTAATCAGAGAAGAAGAAACGGAAGAGGATATAATGTCTTCCGCGAGAAATTTGCCGCTTGACAAACTCCTTATGTATTCTTCAG
Source organism: Pissodes strobi (assembly GCA_016904865.1). NCBI lineage: Eukaryota > Metazoa > Arthropoda > Insecta > Coleoptera > Curculionidae > Pissodes > Pissodes strobi. The sequence continues at coordinate 114,174 of MU185094.1, forward strand.
TTTTTTGTTCAACAGAAAGTTTTTCTAGTTTAAAGTCACTGTCTATGCTCATGCGTGCCTTTTGCTCTTCAGAGTAGTGGTCTACCTCCAAAGTGTACGTTCCCGCTTCGCTGATTGTATCCGATATTTTGTCAAAGTCGGGGTCTTGGAAGTTGACCTGAAACATTTTTTTGCAACTTTTATGTAATTATTAAAATTGATTGTACGGAAAATTACGCTTTGCATTCTATTGACTATAGATACGTTTATACCAGCCAACGTTGTTTAATAATTGTTATCATGGCATATATTAAATTAACTTTTAGTTTGAGGTAAAGTTACCTTAAGATGTTATGTTAACATTATAGGCAAATACGCACTAAAATTATCACTCCCATCAGCTTTATTACTTTGAAGTTAACTTTTTGAAAAATTGAGAACCGCATTGCCAGCTGATAAGTTTTTTGATTAGTATGGACAGCAGGAAATCAGGATTCTACGGTTATGAAGAACTTATAATTTAATACAAAGATCAATATGTAATTAAACAATAAAATCAGATAATTATTTATCTAGGAAATATAATTTTTCAATTATGACTAGAATTATACTCTTAGTGATGCAATGTATTTGATTTTGAACCAGCTGTTTATTGATCAGGAATGTTATATGATCTTAAATGAGATGTTGATTGAACGCACATGATATCTTGCATCTAAACTTTCACTTATTCTAGTAATATAAATGTTATGTGGTAAAAAAATCCTAAGATCTACAAGTTATATTAGGCTCACATACACAATGTTTTAGGAAGTTATTTATAACAGCTCGCCATATTATCAAGATGCAAGAGTTCAAAATCCAACCCTAATAGTGGAACAAATGGTTTTCTTGGATGCTTCACAGTTGTATCGGAGAAACGTTTACCTTCAGTCATTGCAATAATACCACGATAGTTGAAAATTAAATTATAGCTGTCTTCACATAATGTGTAGGATCGATATTGGGTTGACGGCTATGGTTACAGTTTCTCTATTAATAATCATGTGTAAAATCGATATTACGATTGACGCTATAATTCCGAAAGATAGAGTTGTTCTTGAAACTGGTTGGTAGTACGGGAGTCAAGCCATGCCCTGTCGTACTCATAAAATGTTCTCATGACATGTCGGGAAACGGGATTAAATGATTTGTCTCTTTGCGGACAGACTATTTAACTAATTAAAGTAGGATTCGGGGTGTCAAAATCTTAGGTAAGTGTTGCTGTACTGAACACGTGATATGAAGGTTGTGTTTTGATTGGTCAGTCTATAGCGTTGGTAACTATGTCTGGCGTAATTTTGGAACACTAGACCGGCTTTTCCTTATCTTTTGGCTTTGGGTATTTGTCTGGGGCTTAGATTCCGTTACTCTACGGGAATTTAACACTGTATTTACCAGGAGTTCTAACCAGACCATCTTTTGGAGCAAATAGCTGATTTCAGCGTCAGCGTATTCCGGAAAAAAAAACCCTTACACAAGGTGCTTACGATCAGATAAGCCTTTCTACAATCAAACATGTTTCTCAGTACCGGGACATGCGTTTCTACGACCGTAGAAGTTTTTTTTTGGATCGGACTAGTTTTTTTAGCGCTTTAAGTCACGTTATCGGTTAGTTTATTACGCTCTTTTTGTCCTTCTAATGGGCGCAAACCTTCACTCCAGCTTAGAAGGAACTGGTAGTGAATAATCTCAAATCGAAAGAAAAAATTTAATTTTGAGAATTTAAAATTAGATATTGAATGAAATAAAGTATATCATTGCGTAGGCTAAAACGATGATTTTGCGTTCGTGGCAGTCGAGAATCCACGGAGTGCAGTAGAATCTCCTCTCATAGCCGATAGGGTTGAACAGGTGAATGAAGTGCCTCACAGTCCTTAAGGAGGGCTAACCAAGAGCCTCACCTGCTGGAATTGTCAGAAAACTGGCCATCTGAATAGTAACTGTCCTAATCCCAGGAAAACGCACTGTTATCGCTGCGGTATGCCTAATGTGACTGTCAAATCATGTCCGAAGTGCTCGAATTCAGAAAACGATGACCGGAGGAATCATTAGGTCATGAGATTTCGTCCAGATTTACTGCTTTGGCGACCACTACAGTGGAATTTCAAAATAAGATACTTTTAGATTGCATTGTCTCTCATGCTCAAGGAGATCAACGGCCTTATTTAAAGATAGATATTTTAGGTTTATTAGATTCTGGTGCTAGTCGTACTCTGGTAGGATTACCAGGCTATGAAATTTTGTTGAGCTTGGGTCTTAAATTGTGCAAACAACAGAGTTCTTGTACCATTGCAAATGGACAGGTGTGTAATAGCATCGGTTATATTCAGACTCCGGTAACTTTGATGAGTAATACTCGCATGATTGATATAGTAGTTTTGCCTGAATTGCCCCACAAAATTATTATTGGGTATAGATTTTTGAAAATCCATGGAGATTATCCCTGATTTAAAACGAGATGTTTGGCTTTTTTCTGAGACTACTACTCATGCTCAGGTCTGTAATGTCTAAAACCTCGATAACTTAACTCCGTCGGAGAGAGCGACGTTGGATACTTTGGTCAAAGGAAAGATGTCGCAGATGGGTTCAGGTCTCGGTTGCTGTAGAGTGGCTGAGCATGAAATTATTTTAGAACCAGGAACCCGAGAAATCAAACAACGCTATTATCCAGTGTCTCCATACAAACAAAAGTTTATCGATGAAGAGGTCAAGGAAATGCTGAAGTTAGGGGTGGTTGAGAGATCCAGCAGTCCGGAAATTTCGATTTTGCATAGACTTTCGAAAGCTCAACACATGTTCGAAGAAGGATGCCTACCCCATTCCTTATATCTCCACCATTTTGGATCGTTTCCGAAGCACCAGGTTCATTAGTTCCATCGACATCAAGTCCGCATTTTGGCAGGTACCTCTGAGTGTCATCGCGTGAATATACAGCTTTCACAGTACCAGGCAGAGGACTATTTCAGTTCCGCAGAATGCCTTTTGGTTTATCTAATGCGCCAGCAACGTGGCAACGTATCGTTGACACCATCTTGGGACCTGAACTGGAACCTAACGCCATGGTCTATTTGGACGACACTTGGTATCATTTCTAATTATTTTCCTGATCATCTGGAATTATTAAACACAGTATTTCACCGTCTTCGTGAAGCTGGTCTTGTCCAGTCCCCGGATAAGTGCAATTTTTGCAAACCCGAATTGAGGTCCCTGGGTTATTTGGTCGATAGCAAGGGATTGAGGCCAGATTCAGAAAAAGTTGAGGCGATTGTCAACATTCCACCGCCTCAGAACATTAACGAGATACGTCGTTTCATCGGCACAGCTTCGTGGTATAGACGTTTCGTCCCAAATTTTTCGTCACTATTGGCACCTATCCTGAATCTGACTAAAAATAACACCAAATGGAATTGGACATCGGATTGCCAGAAGTCTTTTACAGCTTTGAAAGTGTTTAATAACGGTACCTATTTTAACAGCACCTGATTTTGAGAAAGAGTTTTGCCTGCAAACTGATGCATCGTCTTATGGTCTAGGAGCAGTTTTAACACAGCAGTTTGGCGACAACGAAAAGGTAATCTGCCACATATCCAGATGAAATTATCGATCACTGAGAAAGAGCGTCTCGCCGTGATTTGGAGCGTCGAGAAATTGAGGCATTACCTAGATCACGTTCACTTTAAGGTCTTTACTGTCCACGCCTCCCTGTTATAGCTTCATATGTTAAAGGATCAAGGTCGCTTAGCGCGTTGGCAGCTGCGCCTACAACAGTTTGATTTTGAACTCATTCATCGAAAGGGTAAAGATCATATCGTCCCGGATTTTCTTTCCAGATCAGTGCCTGTTTCTGTTGATTCTGTTAATGCCCTGGATCCACCAACATTCGATCCCACATGCAGAGGGTTGAGAAATGTCCTGTAAAGTTCCCTGTTTGGCGTGTAAACAACTCCATTCTCTATAAGTTTGTAAAACCCGCTCTGCCTGAATTGTCTTCCCCTTCTGATAATTGAAAAATAGTGGTTCCAAAAGATAAGAGAAAAGATATTTTCCAGCGTTGTCACAACATTCCAGCAGCTGGACATGTAGGTGTTTTCAAGACTTACGGGAAAATTCGCCAAGACTATTACTGGCCTAAAATGAAGGCAGATGTTGCAAAGTATGTAAAATTCTGTACGGATTGTGCTCAGATCAAGGTTGGGCAGAAGCGTCCCGCTGGATTAAGGAGTACGTCCTGAAATTGCTGAACTATTTCCGACTATTAGCCTAGACTATATTGGACCACTACCCCGGTCAAAGCGTGGATACTCTTATATTTTAGTTATATCCGATTATTTTAGCAAATCTGTTTTCTTATATCCCTGTCGGTCAGCCAAAGCGAAATCCCTGGTAGAGTTTGCCGAGAATGTTTTCCTTCTTTATGGCACGCCCATGTTTCTCACTTGCGATAACGGAGTCCAAATGAAATCCAAGGAGTCCAAGCTTTGTGCAGGAGATACAAAACTCAAATATTCTATACGGCGAAATATAATCCCCGCGCAAACCCGACAGAACGTGGTGCGTACCTATGTTGGAAAATCATAGGACTTGAGATGAACAGTTTAGTGAAATTGGATGCGTCATTCGGACCTCACCGAGCGAAACTACTAAGTACAGTCCTTACTTCATATTGTTTGGCAGAGAGCATAAGCTGTACGGTCATGACCTTTCGGTCAAATTATCAAATTCTGGTCTGGACTTCGATTCTTATATCAAGAAACGTCAGGACGGCTTTATCAAGCTATATCGACAAGTCCAAACAAGGATCAAGTCAGCACTAATAATGCTCAAAGGTATAATCTGCGCAGACGACCTCTAGTTTCGACCCAGGTGAAAAGGTGTGGCGAAAGAATAAAAGTCTCTCCGATGCAGCTAATTATTATACATCGAAGTTAGCGCTGGAATATCTTGGTCCCTTTATTATCAAGCGTAAATGTGGTTCTGGGTCTTACGAATTGCAGGATGACTATGGCGAATCGAAAGGTGTTTGGCACGTACAAGATCTGAAGCCTTTTTGTGGTCCATCGACAGCGAGTGCAGAATCAGATAGCGAATAACCAACATTTCTTATCTTATTAATATCAGTTATTTTGTTTAAATTCATGACGTTCATCTGAGCTAATGATTCTCTTCCTTGATATTTACTGTTGAATAATTGCCTGGTTACCGTGAAAATGGTGGGAGATTCTCACGTTTTCTTTGTCTTTATGGTCTTTGATTAGTGGTTAAATTGCCTTTTGATGATTAGTTGGGAAACGGCCAGAGGCCATGGTCCTTTTTACTAGCCCGTTCGCTGTTTTTTTTTGTACCAATACGCAGCCAATTTTTATCCTTACAGACCTTAGTGGCGACGGGTGCTGCCAAATGCTTGGGTCGGCGCTTTCTCCCGATCAGCTCCGGTTGTCGGGAGAGGCAAGCCAATCGGAAGGGACGGCCATGGGGGGTTCATTGCCTGACGCCCCGGAGCCACCTTTTTTCCGATGGCAAGGACTAAAGGCCGCCGCGAGGGGGTGGGCTACTGTGGTCGAAATACTCGGGGCCACTGATATAAAGCTATACTAGCCGTCGTAGCTGTCAGTGGTCTCGGTATTTTTGCCTGAGCTCCGGTTAGTCCGATTCGAGCAGGTTGGTGGCAGCGCCGTCATTAGGTTAACCTAGTCATATTTTTTGTTTTTCTCTCGGCCGTCGGATTAGTTAGGTTAGGTCACTTGAGCTTGGTGTGCGCTATAGCATACTCCCTTGTGGGTGGTGGAACACCTGGGCTATCTTCTTTTAACTCTTTTTTGCCTTACCTTGTTCTGTTGATTTTTTTTTCACCCTTCACATGGTCCCGAACGCGTTCGTGGGTAATAACGGGAATACCCTCGTAGATATGCCGGCTGACCCAGAAAGAACGACGAAGCCAGGTCAGCCGGCATATCTACGAGGGTCTTCCCGTTATTACCCACGAATGCGTTCGGGACCATGTGAAGGGTGACAAATTCTAGGGTGATTTACGCATCGATATACGCCAGACAAAACGGCCTGTGACAAGTTACTTATAAATGGTCAATGTTTATTCGATCATCTTTAATATTGCATTATAAGCATCACTGAAGTTATAGATATGTTCTATATTGTTTTGGAGTTTTCATGTGTGTCAGACAAAAGTGTTGCCTATTATTCTGATTCAGTTGTAGTGCGTTGAAATATATATATTTTTTATTTCGATTCGATTTACCCATTAATTACTATGGGTGAGCTCAATAACTTTTTGATTTGCTTCTATATTTGCTTGATTTAACTATTGATTTTATCATCTTTTGACTTTGGTTGTTTGTCTGGAGCCTAGATTCCGTTACTCTGTAGAGATTTAACACTGTATTTGCCAGGAGTCCTATCCAGAACATCTTATGGGGCAAATAGCTGATTTCAGCGGCAGCGGATTCCGGAAAAAGCCCTTACACAAGGTGCTTACGATCGGATAAGCCTTTCCACGATAGAACAAGTTTCTCAGTACCGGATAAGCCTTTCTACTAGTGCTTTACGTCACGTGATCGGTTAGTTACTTATTGTGTTTTTGAACGAATTGTATCTAGAATGTAACTCGTTTGTAGACTCGAAGTGTGTACAGCAGCGTGCGAACATAGTTTGATATTAATTTATTATTTCTGTTATTAGTTTACATGGTTTATAGCTGTTAATCATCAGTAATTATATATTTATTTTATCTACCTACTTGTTACCTAACTGCCAACAGGTGCCTCATTTTCTTTATATCATAATAGGTAAACGCTTTAGCTTTTTATTTAACTTCCTGACTTTTAAGTATTGAAACAAAGGACCTTCGCCAATTTAGGTAATAAACGAAGGTTTTATTACACTCTTTTAGTCCTTCTAATGGGAGCAAACCTTTACTCCAGCTTAGAAGGAACTGGGAGTGAATAATCTCAAATCGAAAGAAAAATTTTAATTTTGAGAATTTAAAATTAGATATTGAATGAAATAGAGAAATAAGGTATGTCAATGCGTAGGCTAAAACGAGCCGAGCGTATAAATTAGGCCCTAGCTCAAATGCCGGAGAGTAGGGTACGGGTTAATTTATTTAAGGCGCCACGCCAAGCGAGATATCCCAAAGTTGAAATATGGAATTTGTTTTAGCTTAAGCTTCGTGATAAAATAAATGAATATCAAAAATTCTATTCTATTTCTATCAGGAAAATCGATCAATAAAACAAAAAAAAATAAGTTAGAAAATTAGATACCTTATTAGTAATAATAATTAAATAAAACAGGTAAATAAACAAACAAAGGATTGGTTTTATTACCTAATAATAAAATATCACAGCTGGTCAGGAGGGAAAAAAATTAAGGCAAAGAAAATTTCAGTAGTCAATTCTTATGGTTACACTGTATTCTTAAAGATAGGCTTTACTCGGTGAAATAATTCACACGCTTACCCTAAACAAATTCTGAAATATTTAGTTGCAATTGATGACGATCGCTTAAAGCATTAATAAAACGAACGTCAGTAAAATATGTCGAAAGCCAGCGATATTGCAAATAACTTTACGTTATAGGTAAGTTCAATTAGCTCGAGTAATCACCTAATTATATACTAATTCACGGATCACGAATCATGATCCTTCACATATGCCGTATAACTAACTAAGGTTACTCGGTTCAGTTAAATTATGTTGATAACTGCCGAAAAAAAAAAGATATATAAAAACTAGTTAGACCTGGCGTTATTATAGCCACCAATTAAATACAGACCTTAACGTATGGCAATTTAATCCACGGTCAAGTTACCAGTAGGACAAAGATAATAAACAATCTGTTCGAGTAACGAAAATATCAAAGGCCGCAATAAAAAAACAATTAAAAATAAGTCCACTAGGAAACTAGTAGTAGTAGTAGAAAGTAGTAGTGATCTGATCTACGGTTATCCAACGTAAGCCAGAAATCATGAAAATTGAGAACAATAATAAGCTAGTTCGACCTACAACGTTATTGCGTCAGTCAATTAACAGTATTAAAAAAAATCGATCCAAAACCTGATTTACTCTAGATCAGCGGATCTGTCTGAGTTTTAGAATTTGATTAAATAAAAGCCAGCATTTTAAACTCGTCAAAATTGCCCAAAAATTCAAGTTCGTCTGCGCTCAATCCCATCAACCAATCCCAAAACAGTATGCGACGGAGCCGGAAACCGAGCCTTCTACCATCGACTTAATCTTCACGCGCTAAATTCAGTTTGTTGAAAATCAAATCGTTTCACGGCGCGGATTTATTAAAATTTCTCGATCGAGAGAGAATGACAAAGCCAGGTCAGCCGGCATATCTACGAGGGTCTTCCCGTTATTACCCACGAATGCGTTCGGGCCCATGTGAAGGGAGACCAATTCTAGGGTGATTTACGCATGGTTATAGGCCAGACAAAACGGCCTGTGACAGTTCTGAACTATCTGTTTTATTCGATTATTTTTATTATTGGTCCCCTAAAAGGAAAGAT
>MU185095.1:2657-29873 GCA_016904865.1 Pissodes strobi
AAATAACATACAAACAAGAAAGTCAAATAACATAAACAGGAAAAGGTTAAAGGGGGTGCCTATTCTAAAACTCACACTACAATCAAGAGGACGGGTAACGGGTAATTAAAAACAAAGTCTTAACTATGAACTTTACTATGAACTTTAAATACCGACCAGTTTGTTGTTAAGGCAAATGAGAGTGTAGTTGTAAAACTCTTCCAGGGAGTAGAAGGCTTTTTCAAGTAAAAATTGTTTTATTATTCTCAATATTCTCTTAAACTTTGACCTACTTAGGACTATTATCTCCTCTGGAAGTTTATTAAACAGTTTGGCTGCATGAAAACCCGGGCCTTTCCCTTTCTGACACCTTTGCAGTCTATGGTGGGGGGTTATGAGATGTCCCTTATGTCTGGTATTATGATTATGATTACGAACATCTGCAAAGCAGGAAAATCGATCACAGTTGTCCCTAACATATAAGAGATTCTGCAAAGTATACTCTGATGGTAAAGTCAATATACGGTTCCCGACAGTCCTCTCGATAGCCCAACCCAGCCAATATCCTCAAAGCTCTTCTTTGCATTGCAAATGCCTGCTGGGCACCCGCTGAATATCCCCAGACCAACAAAGCGTAGGTCAGGTAGGAGTGAAGCAGAGAAAAATAAGCTTGTTTTACCACTTTAGGCGAAACACAAGATGTTAGATTTCTCAAGAGATAAATATTTTTGCTTAGTTTTTGCTTATAATTTCTGTATGTGCGTCCCATAGCAGTTTTTGATCCAAGGTTACACCGAAACACACATTCCCCTCCATTGGCCCAATCTTCTGTAGTGAGAAGACATATTTTTGGGTTTTAGATTCATTAAGGAAAAGTTGATCTGAAGAGAACCACTGCATGGCCCTCGATTGATGATTTTGATGCCTTTCCTGTTACCTATTAAACAAAGTTATGATGAGCATTTGAATTTTGACCAAATTTTCTCATTTCCTTAACTTGTCGGGAGCAGTTTACTATTCTATGAACTCGGGAGGCAACCATCGAACAATAAATAAAATAAAATAAAAGTGTTCTGAATTATTATCTCCCTGTATTCTAAGGCGTTCTATTTTCTTTCCTTTCTGAAATATGTCGTGTCCCTGAAATGCCCTCAGTCACGAAACCCAAGAGCTTAGGCTTTACGTCCACGAATTTAAGTGAATTGGCAACGTTCCAGGCTTTTTTTTACTACTTTTAGAAAAAGATGTTGTTTGTCAGGCGCGCGTAAAAATATATTAAAATCCTTTGTAACATGAAGTTGTCGTTGAAAACTTTAAACTAAATCTATCATCTAGTTTTCGGTCGTTTTGTGGGTCGTTATAAATGTTTTCAGAGTGACATTCCGAACCAGATTTATTGACTGAATACATTAAACGAGACAGGGTGATTCAAATATACTTTGGTAAACTTGAAACTGACGTTATTTTAATAAGAGGAAAAGTTCTAATAAACTATCTTTAAAAATGTCATATCTTAGCAAGCTCTGCAGCTTTTGATATCAAATTTTCTAGCCTTTAAGATAAGACTAGCCCCAATTATGATAATTTCTTGGCATTTATTATACAGGGCTTTTAAAATTATGTCGCAAATTTCAAAAAAAATCAAACCGTATACCTGTTCGTATATATAAATAATGTCTAATATTTCACTTTACGCATGGCCCTATGCTCGCTTCGCTCGCTACGCAGGCGCAACCAACAACAACTAACCAAAACTAACCCAGGGCATGCCCAAAATGAAGGAAAAAAAAACTTCTTACAAGAATTACTTTTTAGCAAAAATAAATAAGCACGTGTTGCCACCGACAGAAATCGAGCCCGGGTCGCCGTATCACAAGCACAGAATCTGACCACTGCACTAAAAGACCTGTTGAAAGCGATTCATTGAACTTTAAGGACATGGGTAAACTCCATGCCTTTCGGAGAATAAACGGTTTTCTCTAAATGTCAATATTTTTCACTATCGAAAACTATCGATAATTATCAATGGTTTGACATTCGACTATCGATAACTATCGATAGTTTCGTATCACTAGTGGAAATAATGAAATTTTAGTAATCGACGCCAAAGGCCTGGCCTTGTAAGATCCTTTACACAAATAGTGCACTATATAAAAATCGGCCTTTCCCATTGGTCGATCCGCATGGCCCTCCGCTCGCTTCGCTCGCTACGGGTCTCAAGAAAGGGAAACCAGGTGCTAACCCAATCTAACCCAAGACATACCCAAAATCAAGAAAAAAAAGCAGTTTAAAAACACAATCTTTAAAAAAATATAAAAAGCAACGGGGTTCGAACCCGCGTTTTCCAGGTGAGATCCAACGATCTAAACCTCTACACTACAAGAGCTCTTGATAGAAATCGATTGCGTGTGTTAGCACTTGACCTTTTGTTAAGCCCCGTTCAGCAATCATCGCCACACGTTATTAATATTGTAATATGTTTTGAATGGTGGATAGTGGAATATATTCGCGGAAACACATGCTGTATATCCACGATAATACGGCACTTCGAATTTTTTGTTTCATATTTCACCATATTCTTCTAAACATAACACACACATTAATATCCAAGCCTTTCTTCACTCAAGTACGTAGTGGCTTAAACGAGACGAAACTAACCGAAGCTAACCCAAACTACCTAAAGCTAACCCAAGCTAACCGAAATTGTTTCGTCTACGCTTCACGCAACTGCGTAGTTGCTTAAACGAGATGAAACCCAAACTAACCAAAACTAACCCAAACTAACTGAAGCTGATTCAAACTAACCAAAGCTAACCCAAACTAACTCAAAAAATTAAAATGACATATTTCCACAAGAAGTTTTTTTGGGGTATTATGTTTAGAAAAATATTTAGAATATTAAACAGAAACATGTTTTCATGTAACTGATTTCACAGTTATTCTAGAGTCGAAAAAATGAAAATGATGCATTTTTTATGATTTTTGTATTTGGGAAGGTTGCTCTATACTAAATAAACAAATATTTCTTACATAACTGATTTCAGCTAAGCGAAAGTTGATCCCATATCTTTTATTCGCGTCTATACCACCGATATATGGAGATCGGTGGTATAGACGCGAATGAAAGATATGGGATCAGGATCAGGATCAGGAGCATTATAAGATCCTTTACACCAATAGTGCACTATATAAAAATCGGCCTTTCCCATTGGTCGATCCACATAGCCCTCCGCTCGCTTCGCTCGCTACGGGGGCTCAAGAAAAGGAAACTAACCAGGTGCTAACCCAAGACATACCCAAAATCAAGAAAAAAAACTGTTTAGAAACATAATCTTTAAAAAAATAATAAAAAAAGCAACGGGGTTTGAACCCGCGTTTTCCAGGTGAAACCCAACGATCTAAACCTCTACATCACAAAAGCTCTTGATAGAAATCGATTGCATCACGCAGACATATCGTAATACGAGATGTATCGACCAATAGGAGAGGTCGATATTTACATAGTGCACCATTTGTGGAAAGGATCTTTAAATGCGGATCAGGAATATTACTTTGGCTTCCTGGCTTCCGCATGCGCAGAATACGAGTGACGAATCAATCAACGCCACATACACTACAAATACCTCAATTACCAATGTCTTTACGATGCAGCGCGTTCTTTCCGAGCGGCCCAGTGGTGTAGTGGTTAGAGCATTTGCTTGTCATGTGGGCGGCGTGGGTTCGATTCCCGTCGGTGACAATGCGTTTTTTCCTACCTTTTTTTAAGAAAATGTTTGCTTCTTTTATTTAGTTTAAATTGGGTTAGTTTTAGTTAGTTGGGTTAGTAAGATTATATTTGCTTTTTTTAATTTGGGTTAATTTGAGTTAGTTTGGGTTAGCTTGGGTTAGTTTCAGTTAGTTTTGTTTGGTTGCGCCCCGGAGCGAGCGAAGCGAGCGGAGGGTCATGCGTCAAGTCCTAGACACTTATAAACGACCGCACCCATACTCTGCGCATTCGGAAGCCAGGGAGCCAAAGTAATATTCCTGTGTGTAGACACGAGTAAATCTTTTCAGTCTCAAACGTCTGGCAACAGTGTGCCACAGTCTGCTTTCTTCAAAATATCTACTTCCATTATCCATTTCAACCATATATTTAATTAAATATATGATTTCAACCATATATTTATTTCAACATATTTTTCTGCAATGCGCTATAAACATGTTGCCAGGTCTTAACATGTATGAAGAATTTAGAAAGCTGGGATCATCTGTTCCCCTAAATATTAGAACCATTTTATCCAATTTGAACTTGGGAATAATTAAATTAATTAATCATTTCCTGAATATTAATAAAATTAAATTGTAATTTTTGATTCAAATTCGTATCATATCCTAGAAGACGCAGCGCCAAACCTGAGCTCCTGTGCTGTGCAGGATCGCGTTGATTGTGACGTACCCTCCATTGTTGGGTGACATTGAACAAAATTATTTACCAGAATTACTTAATATAATAAGAGGAACCTATTTCAAGTTGATTTACGAAAAAAAATGCGGAATATCCATATTTTTTTATAACAATAATAATTAAATCTGGAACTATTTTTCGACGCGTTCTAGCGTAGGTATACAGTCACTCTTCACTCTCATTGGTAGACGGGATGCTATGATTGACATTCCGCCGCCCTCGGGTGTTTCTTAACATTTTGAATTCTGTACTGCTTTCGCGCCGTTTCGTTTTCTTTGTGTATTACCGTGTGTTCCTAAATATGCTGCCAGAACATATGGACGACAGAGGCCCCATGATACATTTTTAAACTTTATTCAACATATTACTGAAATATATGCGTTTTAAAATAAAACATATGTGTATTTCTTTGAGTTAGCTTTGGTTAGTTTAGGTTAGTTTGGGTTAGTTTTGGTTAGTTTCGTTTCGACGCGCCCCGGAGCGAGCGAAGCGAGCGGAGGGCCAGGCCTGAAGTGTACGAAACGCCTGATACAAATATATTTGAGGTTAGAAAAAAACACAAAAAAAACTTATTTTTTCCGCACTTTTTCCATTGGAAAATGATGATAGAATACCTAATCTCTTATTTTTTTCTTAGAAAAATTGTTATTTTTGATTGCACTATTGTTCAACGGACCCCATTGTTGTGTTTGTTACATACTAACTATTCTCCTATAAACATTCAGAATATAATAATATAAATAGTACTATAATTAATAATAAAGCTTCCTCCAGAGCACTTAGTTTAAAAGGTCAGTGGTCGTGGCATGGTTTAGAGCCAGACAAAGTCACGGTCACCCGTAATGAGCTGGCGAATTGCCCACAAGGAGCAGAGCCAACAATCAATACAAACATGGTGATTTGTGACATTTGACAGTAAATTACAAATAAACTTTTATTTTGTTTCATGGGGCTATGGGCCGCCTTAAATTAGGACCGGGAGAAAACGGAAGCCTCTCGTTCTACGCAAATGTCTCCTGGTTAATATTTTCACCCGAGAATTGATTTTCAGGTGTGTATTGTCTATATTTCTAGTGCTTTTGCGAAGTGGTGCTGAAAATATGTGTCAAAACTCGAACTTTGGGGCCATTTTTTCGGCTCAAATGTGGCGGATCCTCCCATTTTTTTGGCTTAAACTACTCTATAGGACACTCCCTTTCTAATGAAAAGAAAAAAAAATCGCGAAATCGTAGATACCTATATGTCCCAAGACCCGGTTTACCAAAATCGATTGTACTACCAATTTTTAGACTAGATCTTCCAATTAATGTTATAGACTTGCTAGCTTTTCCTACTGTAAACAGTGTTAAACTTATAAATGCTTTAAGTGCATGTAATTTTGAACCATAGGCTAAAACCAATGCCTATGCAAGTCAAGTGTCTTGAAATTTGGAATAGTGCTTTATATTTTTGCAAGTGCTTAATGCTGTGATGCTTGCTTTTTGAAATAGTTGGAAAGGGTGATGGTGCAAACCAGACACGTTAATAGCAGTTCTTCTTTTTTCTTTTGTTTTAGCATATAACACTTGAAATTGAGTAGAAGTTGTCTAAGCCCAACTGAACGGAAGGAAAAGAAGAAATATTAAAATTTATTGAAATGAAAATTTCATGATCAATAACAAGTACTTTTTGCACTCGCGATGTCTGAATATTATAAATCCCTAATATCGGATGAGTAAGTGTTTATAAACAACTCAGTTATTAGTCATTAGCTTTGATTATTAGTATTGTTAGCTTTGATAAATAAATCTTTTATAGAAGGGACATTTCCAGCACAACTTAAATGTGGTGTAATTAATATTATTATTATGGTAATCAGCAGTAGGCAGGTAAGGGTAAATCTGATGACACTGTTGAGTCTTTTCGAGTTGCTATCACAGATTATTCTTGTTGTTATCACAGTTTAGTTTCCTAACAGTCTTACGTATCACAACTTAGTTTTGAAATTATTACAGCCCAATTCGAAATTTAAAAAATTTTTTTATCACTTATTTATCTTATTTTAGTAAGATTCATAGTTTATACAGAGTCATGCACAAACGTCATATGTTTGTTGTTCAAACAGTTTTTAAATTGATTTCTGGAGGTGGAGCTGACAATATTGTTACTTAGACCATTCCAATGGTAGACCACTCGGTTAGTCAGGAAATTTCTTCGAAGTAGCTTATTACATTTTTTTTGGGAAGTTTTTGGTTATGTCCTTTTAAATTACTGTTATGATTAAAGTGATAGATTTCCCTCAGGTGACATATGTAGTGATTATTCAATATTGTAAATGTTTCCACAAGATCGCCCCTAGTTCTTCTTTCCTTTAATGTTGTAAGGTTCAGCTGTGCTAGTCATTCATGCATTTATCTACACAAAAAAACTGGTATATTAGTTATGATTGAAATTAGGCAATGAAATGAATGCATCATTTTTTGGAACTTATTTGTGTATTGTTTACAGTTTTAACTTTATTTTAGTGATGTAATAAAAGAATTAATCAAAGAGAGTAAACGTAGAGAAGGAAAACTTCTATCTGAAGGGGGTTCTCGTCTAAAGCCAAATCTGAATTTTTTTCAGAGGACAGTAAATAGCTTAGTTTCAAATAATAGCAGGTTTGTTATCAAATTTTCTTATACATACTTATTCATACTAGAAATTATTTTCTTTGTTGAAATTGTAGAAATGTTTGTACTATTCAAAAAAAAAAATAACTACCCATAGTACCTACCAAATTATTATTATTTTAATTTCATTTAATTTTTAGAATTGATAAATGTACACACTCCTTTAAGGCAAACCAGGTAAAAGATGCAAATATATATAAATATCCATCAGTTAAAAAACCTTTAGCTGATTATGCATTTAAAAGACAACTTGTTTTAAAAACGAAAATAAATTTTGTAAAATCCAGAGAAGTTAAACAGGATAAGATTGCTAAAATAAAACAAAACAGAGCTGCAAAACCTACACCTGGTAGGTCAAAAAGCAAGATATTTCAAGACATATCCCAAATTGAGCGCAGTAACGAAATTTACCAGAAACCTAATTTACGAGAACTCATTGATGCTCTGTCTACAGATTCGGACAGTTCAAATGAGTCTCCGAATGATACACGGAAGAAGAAAAATTCCAAAGGCATTTTTGAAATATATGGAAATCATAGATTGATCGAAAACAATCTGCAAACAAATTGCGTTTCTGGAGGTAGTGGCGAAATAATTTTTATATCAAGTGATGACAGTTGTAAAGAAATAGCATATAAAGAAGCGAGATGTAAGAAGGTGAAAAATAAGTTCACTAAGGAGAAACGAAGAAAAGAAGCTTTAAATAAGGAAAGTGATAAAAATAAGGCTAAAGCGAAAAGAAAAAAACTGTAAATTTTTATAAACAATCATTATTTGTTTATTTTTAATTCTTGATAATTTTAATACTATTTAATAGGTTTCTTTGTAAGTAAGTAAATTCTTCTATTAAAAATTTCGTTTTATTCAAAAATATTAGTGAAGTCCAGTGTACATTGTATCTGTTAAAGATTTAAAAAAACCTACCGTTTGCAAATTACATCTGACACTTACAAATCATCGGTAGACAAGTTTAATTAATGCTGGTGTTTACAGTATCCCAAAACCTGTTTAATGTTAATGAAAAATTAGCTGCATTCATATTTAAATAAGTTAAGATCGGCTTGTTGAAAATTGTTCAAATTCCGATGTGTATTTACCACACAGAGAGCTTGAAGAAGTCTCCTTACAACTTTGCTCTAAAGTCAACATGGGAGCAAGTACCTAGGGAAATGACTTTGCTGCCTGTGAACATCCACTTGTTTGAACTGTCCTTGAAATAAAAAATGTTCTCAGTAATTGAACTTTATTAGTGATTTTTCTGTTCCTAGAATTTTAGCTATTGTCTTGTCGAACTTATTTATTTATTTTTATTTTGTTTATTTCAATTTCATGTTACAGCAAAATAGCTTACATACGTCAACTTATTTGAGTTAAATTTCATTCATTTGAACAATACCTTAACACTATTTTAAAACCATTAATTACAAGTATCATTAAAACAGTTAAAAGTACAAATAAAAATATAACAATATATCACTTAAAATTAAGATTTTACATAGAGATAAACATCTACAACACCAAAACTTGTATATAAAACTATCGTTAACTTAAACATAAAAGAATAGAACTGACTGTAGAGAGAACTTGTTTACACTGGGAACGAGATATCCCTGTCTTCCAAAAAGTCATTTATATGAAAGTAGGCTTTTCCAATTAGAAACTGATAAATCAATGTTTTAAATGCTTTAAACTCGAGTCTTCGAATATATAGGGGTATTTTATTTATGAATTTTACCGAAAAGTAATCAGGTCCATTCTGACATCGACGAACTCTTCTAAAAGGCACAGAAAAATCACCCTCTCCGCGCGTGTTTAGGCCATGAATTTCACCGTTAGTTTGGTAGCTGTCGCTGTGCTGATAGATATGCAATAGATTTTGGTATATATATAAACTAGGGAATGTTGGTATTCCAAGTTCAATGAATGCATTTTTGCAATCATCTCTATAGCCCAGAGCAGCAACCACTCTAACAGCCCTACGCTGAAAAGCAAAACCCTGCTTGCCCCAGAAGAGTGTCCCCACGCAATCGCTGCATATGATAAAATTGAATGACACAAAGCAAAATAAGCTGTTTTTAAAATAAAAGGTGACACCCTGTTAGACAGGTTACGAAGAACAAAGATAGCTCCATGCATCCTTCCTGCAACCTCATCAGTATGACGAACCCAGGTCAGCCCCGCATCAATGTGCACACCAAGAAATTTGGAACAATCAACAGTTTCAAATGGAGTCGTACCTATATCGCGTAAAGAAAAAACCATATAGTTGGTTTTTTCTTGATTTAAAATTAGACCATTGTTCCTAAACCAGACCTCCACCTCAGACTGCATCTCACACCTTCTGCCAACCGCATCCTCAAAGCTATGATCTGTAAGAGAAGCAGTTGTATCATCAGCAAAAAGTACATATCTTCCAAGATGAGTATCAGAAGGTAGAGAGTTTACATAAATTAGGAAAAGGAGAGGCCCCAAGACTGAGCCCTGAGGCACTCCCATACTTATGCCCTGTTTTACTGATGACAAACCACCACTCACCACAAACTGTTGCCTATCACTTAAATAAGACTCCAACAGTGCAATAGCGATATCACCAAACTTGTAGTACGAGAGCTTTGCGATTAGCAGTCTGTGGGAGACACAGTCGAAAGCCTTGGTCAGGTCACAGAACATAGAGCAAGCATAATCCTTATTATTTATTGCATCAGAAATAAACGAGACCAAATCAATGATTGCCAACGAAGTACTTCGACCCCGCCGAAAACCAAATTGCCTTTCACTCAGGATATTTGCAGAATCAAGATACCCCAAGATCCTCTCAGATATGCACTTTGCAAATATCTTTGACAGCACTGGCAGCAAAGAAATGGGGCGGTAGTTGGACACCTCACTGTGATCTCCCTTTTTAAAAATGGGAACCACAAGAGCGGTCTTCCAAATGTCCGGAAAGATTCCATCTCGGATACATCCATTTATTACCTTTGTTAAGGGAACAAAAATAATGTCGCGAACACTCTTGATGAGCCTCATTGACAATCCAAAACAATCTCTACTATTCTTGTTTTTTAGTTTACTTATAATGTCTCTGACCTCAATATAAGAAAACTCCTCAATTTGAAAGTAACTTTCGTTTAGTATTAATATACAAAAATACACACTTCTCACAAACTATATTTTATTTAGTAGAATACATACTGAATTCAATTCGAAAAATATAAAGAGCAAAACCTCATATCAAACTACACTTAGCCGCAAAAATAACGCACAACCGAAAATTATGCTCAACTTAAAAGTTGATTTTCTCGCGAACCAATAAATCGATTTCGATAATTTTTTTTTTTTGAAATGTAGCTTTTTTCTTTGGCAATTGCACTAACATAGAATGTTTTATTCAGATTTCAGTTTTAGGCTTATACAGGGTGCAAAGTTGAAAGTAATTTTTTTACGTTAAATTTGAGACACGCTGTAGGGAACGTTAGCAACAACAACGGATTCATAATGAAATCATACTATAGCTCGATGTTTTCTGAACATTTTATTTTTTTAATTTCTCTGATATCTGTAATATCAAAGAAAATACATAGTTTTATACTAGAACATGTTTTTTTTTTTTAATTAAAATGACATTTTGACAACGTTAAAATAAGAATAATACTAACAATACATAGCAAAAAAAGAACATTAGTAACACGTGTTCCATCTCTACTTCTAATGACTGCTTCACATCGCCTCGGCATACTCGATATTAAATTGGATATTTTATTTTGGTCCATTTTAAATGTCGGTAACCATTATTTGGACATCTTCCAGGTTGGCAGAAGGGGGTTGATGCTATCTCAGTGCCCTACCAATAATATCCCATAAGTATTCAATAGGATTCATACATTGATTTGTATAGGAGTGGATAAGCAATAGCCGCCTGTCGCACTATTCAAAAGTGGCAACCTATGGGCGAAAAAACAGGTTTCTGCGCATGACAAAATCGACGTAAAATGGAAAAACGTAAACAAAGAAGATACCGTTTTGTCATGCGCGCTAAAACACTTGCCGTCTCAGCAGGCGTCGGTCAGGATCGAACTTGGCTTTTGTCTTTGACGTGTTTTCGTTTTGACGGCGCGGGGTTTTGAGTTAATAATTCTAGTTTTTACTTTTTTTTACTTTCTTTGGACCTAGTGTCTGTAGTTGCTTAATTAGTTTTAGTTTAGTGGTTCACGTTTGTGGTTTGTACGTAACCTGTTTTGATTTTCGTTTACATTGAACAATACGCAGATAAACAATCGGCGATGCTATCAAAATAGAATCCTGAAAGTGTATGGTTGTGTTTTGTAGTAGTAGAGGCAAAATACCCGGGATTTCCTATTTCAAGTAAGTCTAATTATTATAAGTATTACTTATTTATACCTTATTGTTTGTTTCACTACGCTAACTGGGGCCTATTTTACAATCGGCAAGACTCATCTACCGAATATTTGGTGAAATAATCACTTTCGAAGTCCGGGCCTGCCTATTTACCTTCACGGTGCAACAGCTAGCTCCTACCAGCGAATATTAACTATGACAAGAAGGCCCACTTAATGGCAAGAGAGCGCTACAAAGGAATAGTCTTCGTTGCCTGGTAACGTTCGGCGAACTTCGCCGCACACAGGTTGAATTTAAATAAAAGCTGGCCATAAACTATATTTTCGTTTGCGTTATATCTAATCAAATTTATGACGAAATTATTTATAGCACTCTAATACTCTATTTGGCTTTATAAAAACACAATTGATATCTTCTGAATTGTTTGCAGCGCCCTGTCAAACTTACGTTATGGTTTTTTTTTATTATTATCACCAAAAAAATAATTTGGTAAAGTTTGTATTCAACTGGCTGTTTCAAAAATCTGTTAACGTTTTTAATTAGTTATTATTGATAACAATACTCAAGGTATGTAATATCTAATATTGAAAAGATTTTGATTTTGTGTTAATGATTTCACCATATTTCCGAATACAAATATTCTGACAAAAGACATCAAGAAGAAAATGTTGCTCGAATTTGCCCCATCTTTTAATATTCAATTAAATTTTGGCGTTTCGGGTGATTTTAAAATTGGTTAAAGGTTTCGCACAATATTTTTACTGTATATTTCATTCCTATTTTGTAATACAAAACAACTAAAAAATAGCGATATTATCTTATATCGAATATTGACTCAACTATAGAATTTAGGCGTGAAAATTAATCTGACAAAAGAAAAGAATGAGCTGTCTATGGCCGCCGCGTCAAAGGTCGCCTGATTGTTTTATTTGTATCATGGCCTGCCGATATTCTGCTAGTGTTCGCGCGGGGAAAGAGAGACACCGTTGACATGCCGCCGCGGAGAGTGATCCTTTTTATCATATAGTTTTGCCCAAATACATAATAAAAAGATAAAGACTGATGTACTATACTGCTAACGTGCGAACACTCCGTTGAGGTTATGTGTTGTGTTATACCTAATTGTGCAACAACTGAAGCTAGATTATCAGAAAATGGCGCGTCGAAATGATCCCTTATTGGCTAAGTTTGTAACGTGAGCAGTTTTCCCTGCTGCTGTCTTGTTTGAGCATTTACGTTTCTCTGTTTTTTTTTTTGCTTCATATGTTGTACTGAAAGTATTTTCAAATGTCATTTAAATTACCCTTAACGCAACGCATTATTAAATTGGAATTATAAAAGCTATATCTGTTGTAAATTTATCGGTACGGGTGGGCAAGAAATTGGATAATCGATTAAACGCTTAATATTTTAGCAAATAACTGAATAATCGATTAATCGAAATAATCGATTATCGATATTTTCTGAAATATTAATTGATAAGTCGATTAATCGGTAATATCTTAAAAGTGAATCGAATAATCGATTATTGTCGCCCACCCCTAATCCCATAATATTGTAGTAAGTGAAACTGAAGCTGAAATTTAGGTTGAATCATTATTGCTGATGCAAGACTGATGTTATTATAAAAAAGAGGTAATAAATAATTTGGCTGAATCAGCAGAAAAACAATTTATAATTTAGTTTTAATTTGTAAATATGACTTTGATATTACCTTGGAATAGTATATAATCAAGTGTTTTTGAACAACAGCTGCACTGATGCTTCTATATTTTTTACTAGTTTCGTCCCTATTAGATTAATTTTTAAAAATAGTGATAACTCTGAAATACATGTATGGCAACATTGCAGGCCCTCATCAACGCGTTTCTGTCGTCCGCTTAACATTCATTTTGCTCGTAAGACTCCTGAATTAACCGTTGCAAAATCAAAATTTGGATCATCGAATTAAAAATTTAAAACCCTTTTTTACCACGAAGGAGCCCTTAATTTTCAAAATCATTTTTTAGAACGATTTAGGAACATACAAATGATCTTTATACATGATTTTTATCGTCATTGATAATTGATACTCCCTATATATAAATATAGATGATGAGCAAAAAATTCAACAATTATTTGTCTAAAACACGATATATTAAACGTGTAATACTTAATTACTTTATATCTTATTTCTGTTAAACCTTATTATGGCCGGCTTTCCTAGAAATTCGACCAGTGTGCGCCGGGTCCAAAGGTCACATGCCAGTATCATGCTAGTTTTCGCGCGGGGAAGGAGACATACCGTTGACGTGCCGCCGCGTAGAGTGAATCTTCTTATCGTAGTTGTTATTCGCTGCTCCTACTAATTTTCTAATGCGCAAGTCCAAATAGAAATATCTTTGTTTACGTTTCGCGGTCGTAAATTTGCCATCTTTGGTCTATTTATTGCTTATCCACTCCTATACAAATCAATGGATTCATATCAATTTAAAGTTGACCACACGCGCTACATGTGGCCTTGCGTTATCGTGCATTAGTAAAAAATTATTCCCAATGTATGGAGCGAAGGGGACAACGTGCTCAGACAAAATATCACTGATATACCTTTCGCTATTTAAAGAACCCCCACGTAAAGGTACGATATCCGACCAATTATGGGCTGCACTGAGTTGTGTCAAAAGTTGTCCCCTTCGCTCCGTACATTAGGAATATTTTGTAACAAGCAAATTTTAGGGAGGCGACGTTCAAATAGGCGAGGACGTGACAACCCTGGAAAACGAATGGTGCAGCAGTAGAATCGAATTGGTGTTATATAATACGGAGTAAATAGATAGATTAGAAATAAGGCGTAGATATAGTTATTGTACGATAGCAGAGTCGACTCATGGCGTTATGTAATTATGATGATTAGATTGGCGAAGTTTTAAGGTGTAAGGCGGAAATAAGAGTGGCTGTAATAATATTGACGAAATAAAACGTGTTACTAAAAATTAAGCGTTTACAGATCAGAAGTCGGGATGACCTACGTATTGTGTTATTTGTTGTGGAGAACGGTGAAATACGCGATTTCGGCGAGTTAAATCGCAGTGGCATCTTCTTCTTTTTTTTGTGTGAGTGGCGATATCACAAAAACTCATAACAAAAGGCGGGCGTTTGTTGCTATCCTTGACAGTGGATTGACATTTGGCGATTTTTCAGATATTCACAATAATAATAAAGAAGTGTGTGCTAATTAATTAGTGATTATTGTAAAAATTGTGGCGTATTTTAACTGTATTTATTGGCATTGGTGTTTAAAGGGCGTTTTTCAAGTGATTGCCTATGGAGGAAGGCACAAGTGACGAGTTAGAGCTCGATTACGAGGTGGAATTAAGCGACGGTGACCACGGCGAAGGCGATTCGGCGATGGAAGACGAAACAGTCTCCATGGTACATAAGCTGTTGAAAGGCGGTTTGGCAACTAGTATCCAGCAGATTGTGGCGGCCGAAATGGCAAGGGCGGCGAAGCAAAAGGCGGCCGAAATGGTAAAGGCGACGAAACAAAGGGCGGCCGTTGGTACTGGCGGTATCAAGGGCATCAGAAAAGGCGATAAATCAGGTGAGAGCGCTCCTCAGGCGGTAGTAGAGCATGCTTGAAGCGATAAGGCGGACTCCGCTTGCAGTTTGGGCTGTATGGGGTCAAGGGCAAGGGCAGGCGGCGACATTCTTGACCCTTTCGATCCTGACAGTTAGGACTGTAACGTAGTCAGGTGGTTGAGCAAAATTGATCAGTTGGGCGATATTCATGAATGGTCGAACTATGAGAGAGCGTATTTTATGCAGGCGAAATTGCAAGGTGCAGCAAGAGACTGGTTTAATCGGCTCGATGAATATGACCTCTAATGGGAAAACTGGAAGGCGACTCTTAGGAAGGCGTTTCCTAGAGTGCATGACTTTGCTCAGCTGCTCAAGGAGATGATAGCGAGGGTTAAATTGGACGGTGAAACCATGACCCATTATTATCATGATAAAATGGCGTTGATCGAAAGGTGTGGGCTTTCAGGCACAAAGGCGCTTTCGTGTCTGATTGACGGTCTACCTCTCGATCTACAGGCGAATGCGAGGGCATTTGGTTGCTCTTCCCCTGGCGACTTGTATACTGGCTTTCTTTCCTCTTTTGACAGATATCGACGTCCATCAACCGATATTGTGAAATTGGAGGGGCAAGGAAGTTCAGGGTTATGCGCAGGCGAAGGCGACGAAGACTTTACGGTCTTCTGAGGTGATTCTCAAATTGAGAGAGGCGTTTGGCGAATTTTGGGTATCCAAGGCGTACTATTTCCAACTGCTGGCGCGGGCTGGCGTTTACGAGGTGCAAAGGGCGAATGGTCAAGGGTGCATGCGAGTCTGACTGGCAAGATGTAAAGTGCGAATGGTTAGGTTGAAAGGTGCATGCAAGTGAGTTTAACTGGCGAGGTGCAAATGGCGAATGCTCTGTTGGCGAAAGGCGAGAGCTATGGCGATTTAAAGGCGAGTGAGAACCTGACAAATGCGTAAAGTAAAGGTGATATTCGATAAAAGGCGTAAGGTTGTAACCACAGGCGAAACCTTTAGGGTAGGCGATTTGGTGTTATGGCGAATGCACAGATCGATAAGATCTGGTTGATTTACTGGCGAGTTAAATTAATGAGGGCATTAATTGTTGCAGGATGGCCGAATGTAACAAGCAAATTTTAGGGAGGCGACGTGCGACGTTCAAATAGGCGAGGACGTGACAACCCTGGAAAACGAATGGTGCAGCAGTAGAATCGAATTGGTGTTATATAATACGGAGTAAATAGATAAGATTAGAAATAAGGCGTAGATATCTTTATTGTACGATAGCAGAGTTGACTCATGGCGTTATATAATTATGATGATTAGATTGGCGAAGTTTTAAGGTGTAAGGCGGAAATAAGAGTGGCTGTAATAATATTGGCGAAATAAAACGTGTTACTAAAAATTAAGCGTTTACAATTTTTTACTAATGCACGACAACGCAAGACCTCATGTAGCGCGTGTGGTCAACTTTAAATTGGCCACCGCATAGTCCCGATATGAATCCTATTGAACACTTATGGGATATTATTGGTAGGGCACTGAGATAGCATCAACCCCCTTCTGCCAACCTGGAAGATGTCCAAATAATGGTTACCGATATTTAAAATGGACTTGACTAAAATCAAATATCCAATTTAATATCGAGTATGCCGAGGCGATGTGAAGCAGTCATTAGAAGTAGAGGTTGGAACACGCGCTACTAATGTACTTTTTTTTGCTATGTATTGTTAATTATTTTTAGTATTATTCTTATTTTAACGTTGTCAAAATGTTATTTTAATTAAAAAAAAACATGTTCTGGTATAAAACTGTGTATTTTCTTTGATATTACAGATATCAGAAAAATTAAAAAAACAAAATGTTCAGAAAACATCGGGCTATAGTATGATTTCATTATGAATCCGTTGTTGCTGCTAACGCTCCCTACAGGGTGTCTCAAATTTAACGTAAAAAAATTACTTTTATTTTTGCACCCTGTATCAGCCTAAAACTGAAATCTGAATAAAACATTCTAAGTTAGTGCAATTGCCAAAGAAAAAAAGCTATATTTCAAAAAAAAAATTATCGAAATCGATTTATTGGTTCGCGAGAAAATCAACTTTTAAGTTGAGCATAATTTTCGGTTGTGCGTTATTTTTGCGGCTAAGTGTATAAGTAATACTGTCAGTTTCCTCGCCCGATTCTTAATATCAATATAGGCTGACTCACTGACGAATCATCAGTTTCTTTTGTGGGTAGTTTTTGCCGCTGTTTAATCATAACATTTGTATTATTAATGATTTTTTGGCAACCACATGTCTTACGTTACATCTTGTGATTAATGCTGCTATCCTCACGGTTAGATTTCTTTTGCGAAAATGCTAACACAAATAAAATCATCGTTAACGCTAGGATAACGCTTGCACCACCCCCCCCCCCCCCCGCAACTTTTTTAATTGCAATACTGGCTAGCACATCTAAAAAAAATGCTAGCCCAATTATATAATATAATAATAGATCAGGAAACGTTTGGGTTCTTTTGAGGGCTGGTAAAGATAATTATTATAAGAGTGTGCTTAGTACCTAGCACATAATCTAAAATAATTTAGGGTGTATTGAAAGCGCGGGGGGGGGGGGAACTTCACGCCGCCCCCCCCCCCCCCCCCCCCCCCTTCATTTTTCTCTCCATTTCCTAGCACAGCCAGCTTAGACCTAGCATAGGGTAGCACAACTATTTTGAGAGCTAGCACACCCCTACAGTTGAATATAAAGGGGATGGGGTTAATTTTTGTTGGCCGCCCCTCAGTTAATATGTTGCCGTCAAACAGCAGCTTAGACCTGGCACCGGCTGGCACAACCATTTTAAGGGGTTGAGGCTTTTTGATGCTTTCAGAGCTTAAAGTCCCATTAAACACAACTTATACTTAAGTGCATCAATTAATAACAATAGCAATAACAAAGATGTTTTATTTAGTTAATTAAGTACATTGAATTGTTTAAAAATTATTGAAGATGAATTTGCCTTGCTAGTACTTTTAACCTTCTTTCTTGTATTTCACGCAAAAAATTTAGGTGAGGGTAGTCGATTTTTTAAAATTGGCTCCTTGTTTATGTTAAATATATTATCAATAGCTGGGCTAAACTTTGTTGGATAAAATTGTGCAAAAGTAGGCGCTACGCTAAAACTAAACCTTCTCGAATCGCATAAATTATTCTCTCTAATACTAATTGCCCTAAGATGGTTGTGCTAGGCTGTGCTAGCTGCTAAGCACACTCCTATAGCAAATATCTTTACCAACACTCAAAAAAAACCAAACGTTAACTTGACCCCCCCCCCTCCCGCATTTGTGCTCTATTATTTTCAAAAATGTAGTTGTGCTAGCATTTTTTCTAGTTGTGCTAGCTCCAAAGAAGCTGTGCTAGCCAGTATTGCAATTAATAAAGGTGCGGGGTGCTAGCGATAACCTAGCCACCCTCCTCATAAATTAAAGGATATCCTTATTACTATGAGTGCGCTAGCTCTAAAACAAATTGTGCTAGCTAGGTTTGGAGAAAAAAAACTAAAGCGAGGGGAGGTGGGCAGGTTAACGAATCTAATAATTTTTGGGTCTGGTTCCAAGAATATAATTTTTCGACCTGTCCGTCTCCTACCGCGGAACCTATTTGCGGTAGGTTTCCGCTGAGGCCAGATTCGAAATCGTGGAAAACCCCACCAATCCGAATTTCAACCGATTATCTCCAAGGCCTCTTTTGGTTACCTCAATAGGTGCCGGTAGGTTCCCAAAATATTTTCGGTTTAAATCGCTCTGGTCCGAACTGCTATACCAACGTCATCGATTTCGGCCGAAAACAAACTTTTTTCTGGAACCTGCTCTGTAGATACCACGGGTCCCTAATATTCAGATTCGGTGTTTTTGACCCGGAAAACCCTCGAGTGCCAATTAGGCCAAATCGCAGCTCACGTTCCCTTTAACCAAAATGGTTGCGATAGGTCTAAGCTTGCTGTTTTGACTGAAAAATATGAGCTGAGGGGCGGCCAGCAAAAATGCATTCCGTCCCCTAAATATTCAACTGTAGGGGTGTGTTAGCTCTTAAAATTGATGTGCTAGGTTGCTAGTTGCCCTTTATTTGTACAAAGAAATCCAACCCCCCAAAGCAACGGCATTTTCGTTCTAGACTGTTGGTGTGCTAACTCTGAAAATTTATGTGCTAGTGCTCTCTATTTCTGCTAGCATTTTAGCAAAGGAAATCCAACCGAGAGGGGGGGGGGCGTTAACCTGCTCCCGCCCGAATTCAACAGCATTTTCGTTATAAACTATTGGTGTGCTAGCTCTAAAAATTGATGTGCTAGGTACCCTTTATTTGTGCTAGCATTTTGGCAAAAGAAATCCAACCGAAAGGGGCCAGCGTTAACCTGCCTCACTCGAATTCAACAGAATTTTCGCTCTGAACTGTTGGTGTGCTAGCTCTAAAAATTGGTGTGCTAGGTGTCCTTTATTTGTGCTAGCATTTTGGCAAAAGAAATCCAACCGGAGGGGGCTAGCCTAACGGACCTGTTTTATTCTATATGCAGGTCGACCGGTATATATTTTCTTAGTCAGCCTTTTGATTGTGTTATGTAAACACTTTTTGTGATTGAATAGTATTTCTTTCGATTAGATGAGATTACTAGAGAAAGGTTCGAATAGTTCGTATCGTTAGCTGTTGCTTATTACTTATATTAATTTCGATATAATATATTTCAATTCTGAATATATAGTTTTATTCTGTGTAATTGTGCACAGACGACATATAAAATATTTTTTTCTCTTCTTTGTTATGATCCTTATGAATATATTTAAGTAAAAATGAAATTATTGTACTTATTTTTAATAAACTATTATTATAACTAAAATACACCTAAATAAAAAAAAATAATAAAAACGTAACTTATTTTCCGTTTATTATTTCAATACATGCTTTAAAACATTCCACATCATTACAGGTATCTATTTTTCGGCATTTAATATGTTGCAGGCACTGTTTGATCTTCAAAAATAATTGAGAATTTAATTTTGATGCTATTGGCACCGATGCAAAATTGTTTGGATTCAAATCCCCATTTTGGATCAGTCCTGATCTTTCACCAACACACTTTAAGAAGCAATTGAAAGACTGCGTTAAATTATCTCCTTTAAGCATATTTTCTACTTCGTTCAAACGTGCGCCAGTGGAATACAGACATCTGGGAATTATATCAAAATTGTTGAAGAAACCCTGAAATAACGTTCAATGTCTCAATTAACAATAAATATATGTATATTTAAACGAAGTTCTTTATAGATATAAGTTTATACTATTAATTTTTTTTAAATATACTTATCTGAATCAATCAGGATATCAGAGAAAAACAATATTACATTTTTCTAGCGATAATTATTCAATCATTAGGGCCAATTGTTAATATCTAGTTATTTATTAGCAATATTTACCATTAAAAACTATTCAAATATGATTAGATATAAGTCCGTTTCAATAGAAAGGAAACTTTTTTAGGAATCAAAGGCAAGTAAATAATTTAAAGTGATTCTCAGAAAGAGGCGCTACTGAAATATCTTTTCCTGAATGTTTTGCCTACTAACTTTGTCCGATCTACATTAACAAAATATTACAAAACTGAATCTGTTTACTTACGTCGCTATTCGGTAGGTACAAAATCAAATAAACTATAAGTAGAAAATACATGTTGCAATCCATATCAAATGCAATGTGAATAATAAGTGTATCGCTAAAGGTGTAAAAATCGGTGTTAAGTTAATTGCCTATTGAAATAGACACTTTATTATTTCAATATTTTACGTGTTATTGAAGTGAAATTTATATTCCAGATTCGTGTTTCTCATTTTTGAATGTTTACTATTCTAAATCGAGCCGTTTTCGAGATAACGATTGGTTCCCTTATAGTATGAAGATAGAACACCCTGTAGGGTCGAGTAATTATAATTATGTATTGTATAATAACCACTATTGATTAGTAATTAAACAATAAATGATATAAGTTAACTGCACAGCTCAGCATTGACACGATTACGCGATGATACAATTTGTAACACTAGAAGACAGAAGAATATTGTAAACGATTAGTTTTTAGTAACACATTTTATTTCGCCAGTACACCTTCGCCAGTACAGTTATCATAATTACATAACGCCATGAGTCGACTCTGCTGTCGTACATCTACGCCTTATTTCTATTATCATCTATATACTCCGTATTATATAACACCGATTCGATTCTACTGCTGCGCCATTCGTTTTCCAGGGTTGTCACGTCCACGCCTATTTGAACGTCGCCTCTCCAAAATTTGCTCGTTACAGTCGGCCATCCTGCAACAATTAATGCCCTCATTACTTTAACTTGCCAGTAAATCAACCAGATCTTATCGATCTGCTCGCCATAACACCAAATCGCCTACCCTAAAGGTTTCGCCTGTGGTTGCAACCTTACGCCTTTTATCGAATATCACCTTTATATTACGCCTTTGTCAGGTTCTCACTTGCCTTTTGCTATCTCAATAAGAAGTTTGGACCTTAAATCACCATAGCTCTCGCCTTTCGCCAACAGAGCCTTCGCCATTTGCACCTCGTCAGTCAGACTCACTTGCATGCACCTTTCAACCTAACCTTTCGCCCTCGGTGTTTTACACCTCGCCTCGCCAAAAAGTCAGCAAACGCCTTGCTCGTAAACGCCAGCGCGCCCCAGCAGTTGGAAATAGTACGCCATGGGTACCTAAAATTCGCCAAACGCCTCTCTCAATTTGAGAATCGCCTCAGAAGACCCCAAAGTCTTCATCGCCTTCGCCTACGCATGATCTTGGTCTTCCTCGCCCCTTCAATTACACAATATCGGTTGATGGACGCCGATATCTGTCAAAAGAGGAAAGAAAGCCAGTATACAAGTCGCCAGGGGAAGAGCAACCAAATGCCCTCGCATTCGCCTGTAGATCGAGAGGTAGACCGTCAATCAGACACGAAAGCGCCTTTGTGCCTGAAAGCCCACACCTTTCGATCAACGCCATTTTATCATGATAATAATGGGTCATGGTTTCGCCATCCAATTTAACCTTCGCTCTCATCTCCTTGAGCAGCTGAGCAAAGTCATGCACTCTAGGAAACGCCTTCCTTAAAGCCGCCTTCCAGTCTTCCCATGAGAGGTCATATTCATCGACCCGATTAAACCAGCCCCTTACTGCGCCTTGCAATTTCGCCTGCATAAAATACGCTCTCTCATAGTTCGACCATTCATGAATGTCGCCCAACTGATCAATTTTGCTCAACCACCTGACTACGTTACAGCCCCGGCTATCCGGATCGAAAGGGTCAATAATGTTGCCGCCTGCTTTTGCCCTTGACCCTATACAGCCCGAACTGCAAGCGGAGTTCGCCCTATCGCTACAAGCATGCTCTACTACCGCTTGAGGAACGCGCTCACCTGATTTTTCGCCCTTGGCCCTTGGTACCGCCAGTACCAACGGCCGCCCTTTGTTTCGTCGCCTTTACCATTTCGGCCGCCTTTTGCTTCGCCGCCCTTGCCATTTCGGCCGCAACAATCTGCTGGATACTAGTTGCCAAACCGCCTTTCAACAGCTTATGTACCATGGAGACTGTTTCGTCTTCCATGGCCGAATCGCCTTCGCTGTGGTCACCGTCGCTTAATTCCAACTCGTAATCGAGCTCTAACTCGTCACTTCTGCCTTCCGCCATAGGAAATCACTTGAAAAACGCCTTTTAAACACCAATGCCAATAAACACAGTTGAAATACGTCACAATTTTTACAATAATCACTAATTAATTAGCACTCACTTGTTTATTATTATCGTGAATATCTGAAAAATCGCCAAATGTCAATCCACTGTCAAGGATAGCAACAAAAGCCCGCCTTTTGTTATGAGTTTTTGTGATATCGCCAC
Source organism: Pissodes strobi (assembly GCA_016904865.1). Classification (NCBI taxonomy): domain Eukaryota; kingdom Metazoa; phylum Arthropoda; class Insecta; order Coleoptera; family Curculionidae; genus Pissodes; species Pissodes strobi. The sequence continues at coordinate 25,577 of MU185095.1, forward strand.
TCACAAAAAAAGAAGAAGTTGCCACTGCGATTTAACTCGCCGAAATCGCGTATTTGACCGTTCTACACGACAAATAACACAATACGTAGGTTATCCCGACTTCTGATCTGTAAACGATTAGTTTTTAGTAACACATTTTATTTTGCCAATACACCTTCGCCAGTACGGTTATCATAATTACATAACGCCATGAGTCGACTCTGCTATCGTACATCTACGCCTTATTTCTATTATCATCTATATACTTCGTATTATATAACACCGATTCGATTCTACTGCTGCGCCATTCGTTTTCCAGGGTTGTCACGTCCTCGCCTATTTGAACGTCGCCCGTCGCCTCTCCAAAATTTGCTCGTTACAATATATTGAACTATGTAGAACACGAGTCGTTTCAATTAACCAGTGTCGGATAGCAAGATCATAAATTATTACACCCTAAATGTAGGTTGATTTTGTGCGAATCATGTTGCTATGTTATGTTTAAAATTACCAAGGGGTGTTTCACTCACTAAAATTTGTACACCTATTGCATTTGACTGCACCAACTGCTTGGGACTGCATGAGAATGTAAGTAAATATTCGAAAAAACAGTGGACTGTAGAGTGTTCGATTTTTGTGCATATCGCTAATGTATCTGATAGTAGAAGAGCTTATAACGCATTTATAGTGTTTGATTTAATGGACAATTTTGCACGGTGGTAGTACTCCAACGATTAAAGATAGATAAATTGGGAACCGAGTTCTAAATATTATCGAATATTATACTCGTATAATCATTACTGTATACAACGAGAAAAAATATACTTAAGAAAACCAAAATTTAGTCTATACAGGGTGCGCTAATGAAAACTTTACACCTCGGTTTTCCGGCTTTAAAATGAAAATTTGGAACGCTCGGAATCGTCGATTTCTGATTCTATGGGAACACTTGTTGTGAATATTTTCAACCTTGGCTAAAATTTTTAATGGAAAAGGGAGTCGTCTGATGCAATAGTACATCCACACCACAGTTAATGGCCGGAGCAAAAGAAAACGCATATCCCTTCCGGGGCTCAACCAACCCAAGCTAACCCAAGGCATGCCAAAAATCAGTTCTAATTTAGCAGAAAAAGTTACTCGCTTTGTTTTTACATTTTTCAAATTTCCTAAATTCTGTCACTTTTCTGTATTTCTATTGGTTTAATTAAGCTCCATAACGGAACTGTTGTGTGGATATCCTTTCTCTCGTCTGATACCTCATTTTAAAAATCTTTTGACCATTATTACAATTACCGAGTTTGACGTATCTACTCTTATTTCTGTTTATGTGACATCTAGTCAACATTTTGGAACAGTGTTACTTCTTCATTAATAATGAATTAACTATAAGAGCTGGCAACTATTTTTACAAAGTTGGTAGATGTAATGAGGGTCAAAGGGCCTTCGAAATAAAGTATTACTCAATCATTGTAATTGGGGTGAGTTTTTAATATGGTACTGGAGATTCAGCAATACCAAATTTCGACGGTCAGTTGACACTGATTACATCTGCTTAACTAACTTTGTAGTCACTGTTCTCATTAGTTAAGTAATAATTAATTAACAAATAAATAATTTTTCTATATTTTGATAAGGGCTCACATGAACGGGTATGAGCGTAGAGACGTGAAATTCGGAAGTTGTAATAATGTTCAAAAGACCTTCAAAATGAGATACCACTCGATTCCTTTCAAATTTTAGGAGTGAAGCTCCATCACCCTCAGGGGGCTGAAGTGACAAGGTTGAAAACAGGCACGAATCAGAAATCGAAGGGTTCCAGGATGTTTATATCCAATGATTGACTATCTGTTAAAATGGTTTCCAAATCTTTGCAGCTGGCCAAATTACAGAAAAGCTGACATTTTTTAGTTCGTATATATGATATAAAAAAACAGAAGTAACTGTTATGATGTTGCAGCTGAAAAAACTTTATTCTAAAGATATGATTGCAGTGTCAATCAGGTGATAAAATTATTCATTTTGTAATTTCTTGTGCATCGATTATGGGTTCATCCTGAGTTTCGTAATCAAATTGTCTTTTCCGCCTACGAATTCGTTGTCTAGGTATTAATTACAATTTTTTATCTGCTTCTATAATCCTGAATGCCATTTCGAGCATCAGCAAGAAGGCATTAAAGTGTTCGATCTCAAATTCTTAAAAAAAATAGAAGTTTTATTGCCACTACAATGTTGTAATCTTCTAAATTGCATAAGCTACTAAAGAGATATCACCCTGTCCTAAGTTTAAACTTGAACTTGGAGATTGTTATATAAACATTAAAGGCAAACTATAAACAACTGGAGCGATTCTCAACCTTAAGCATGCAATGATCATCTCTTTTTTAATATAAATACGCTGCCGAACCTTTAGTTCTTCAGACTTTGTTCTCACCTATAACCAGCTCCCAGCTATACAGCTGCCTCCGAGTTCTATCCGCTCCTAAAGTTAGCTACACAGCTGCTTTAGGTTCTACTCCTTTATTCCTTAGCAAACCTGGTACCGGTTAGTCGTTTGACGACTGCTAGGACTAGGGGTTTCGTAACCACCATAGTAAAGTCATATCAAGATGTTTGTCAGGGTTCTGAGAAAGACAAGTGTCTAGATAGTCAGTTAAAAAGTTTAGTGACACATTCTAGTGCTCTTAAATAAAACAACTATAATTATAAGACAGTAAACAAAGACCTATAAACAGTACCTCAACTCGAGAAACCATGCGCGCCTTAGTAATCAGGTATAATAGAATCTCAAATTTTTGACCAATAGTCGTTGTTAAAGTTTTATCGTTATACATTGTTATTGTTATAAACTAAACGTGCTTACTTTATCATCTCTTCTTACCCAACGTAACTCGGCACCGGTCTACTTTAGTTACCCACCGGCACGCTAAGCAAGACGTGTCCTCACGAATAGAACATACAGTGGCAGATTAAGGGAAGCGTCAAGATCCCGTCATTGTACTAATCACGACGCGGCTCTTCTCTAAAAAAAACGCGACAACCACCGAAACTATTCGTGACAATATCATATAATTTTTCCCCTATATGTGTTTACTAATGGCATTGACATGATGAATTTGAATTTTTGTATTTGTGTAACTAACCCAGATGCTTCATCCATTACTGAATTGTCATCTATATCCTTGTTCCTGTTATTACTAAGCAATGCATCATATATCATACCTCAGCGGCTTTATAGCATCAAATCGACTTTCCCATCTGGTGTCACTGAGAGGTTTTAAGGGGGATCAAGAAAAACATAAGTAAATTTTTTGGACAATATTAAAGAAGTTGGCTCGTTCTACTGAAGATATGGCTATATCATGCATGTATCTGTTACAGGAGTAGTGCTTGAAACTTTTGAGGTCAGTAGTACATAAAATTATATTGTTTTATGGTTTTTAAATTATTTTGGGTCTGGTGTCATATAAGCACTGTCGATTTTAAAGATTTTTTTGGGTTCAATGGAAAGATTACATCAAATGGAACACGTTGACGCCAAAAATTGAAAAAGAAATTTTATAAACGAGTAACATTTAAATGCGAACACTCTCCCAATATGACGTTAATGATGACAATTTACTTGCAATGTTGTCAGACTTGGCTAACCTTCTTGATTTTCAAGTAAGGAATTTGCCAAGTCCAGGAGCATGTTTCATAAAGTAGAATAACAACTTGTGAAAATAACTAAACAAGCGCGCACTGCGCGCTTGTTCCTTATATGCCTCAGACTAACCAAATAAGCTCCCATTTGTCTCTTAACTAACCCAAACTAACCAAAACTAATTTAGACTAATGCAAACTAACCAAAACTAGTCCAGACTAACATAAACTAACCCAGGTTGACCAAAAGTAACCCATACTAAGCAAAACTAACCCTGGCTCTTTAGTCATACATGTACAATTGTATATACATATAAGTAATAAAAGTTTACTTACGGTACACACAAGACTCAATCAGGCTCGCCGCTAGCTGTTTCATCGCTCGCGTGCAATACCGATTATGCCGCCCTACCCTACTACTACTTACTCTGAGTTTTGTCAAAAAAAGGATAATTAATGTTTTCTCATTATGGAGGGGAAAAAACAACTTAATGAAGATAAAACATTTATTTTAAATAATTAAGTTCTTATTATTTTTGTTCTTGTATCCAAACTGTCTAAAATTTCATAAAATAACTTAGTCTTTGTTGAAGCATTGTTGATCTTAAATAGTTTTTGATCATTTTTAATTTTGAAAAGGATCTTTCACCAGATGCAACTGAAACCGGCAGTGTAAAGG
>MU185095.1:30273-52962 GCA_016904865.1 Pissodes strobi
AACTTGTCTAGTGTAATTATAATTCAATCATCCGTCAGTATAAAACAAAAGTGCAAAGGAATCGTAATTATGGTAAGATTGGTAAGTACTAACCTACGTTTATTTATAGGCTTATCACAATAATTACTGTTCAACTTATTTAATTATTCCAATGATGAGTTAATGAAACATTGTAAAGATTTAAATCTGAAACTTAAACACTAGACAAGTTTAAATATCAATAAAAACCCACCTCAAAAGAACTATTAACAAAATAATTGCAATTTAATGTGCCATCGTTACTATTTATCCGAGTATTTATCTACCAAAGCACTGTTCTAATGCGTACACGTATCTAGGTACCTTATCTACCAATTGAGAAAGAAGCGCAAAGGGGATTCCCCTAACTTTGCCAGTCCTGTTTTTCATAGAATGACAGACGACATTTGGTAATGCATCTTAGTTTTAACGGATGCCAATAGATGGCGGTTTTAACATCATTCGGCAGGATTTTTTTCTATACTATGACATAAGACGCCACTAAAACTCACCGGATCCTGGCCAATCGGGTGATGGGTCCGCCCACGCGACGTGACAGTTTAACTTTTAGAGGTTAGCGGTGAAAAATCAAGGATGTTTAGTGTTTACATTTTGTCAAGACGTGTAAGGTGTTTAATTTTAACGATTTCTCCCTGAATTTGCATTATTTATGAATATTTTTAGTCTAGTTAGTAGTTACATATTTATTTAGTGTGTTCAAGTATTCTCCGAGAAATAGGACTCAAGGAAATACTATTACATCGAGAATAATTTAAGACTTTTGGTAAGTTCATTTCTAATGTATAGATTATAGATTTGTTTTCAGATTTAATACTATTAAAGTAATACTTCAAAATAATTTGAACTATTTACTTAAAAGTTTGTTCGAGTTAATTTATAGTATTAAGTCTACTAATAGTACTGTTTTTTTTTCTGATTTGCAGGTACAAAGTGGATATAATCTTATATTCTTTAGTGCTTGAAGCAAGACATAAAGATGGATATCTTGAAAAAATATGTCTTGGGCATACTTAGATCCATATAATACCAAACGAAGACTGTTCTGACAAAATATCCACTCAGATTGTAATGTATTTAGACCATACAAAGAGGGCATATAGGTACAGTGGAGGAAATGAAAACAAGTATCGAAGCTTATAATCGGTATGCTTGTGAGGAAAGCAGCTGTAGTCATTGACATCTTACATTTTAGTATCTATATATTCTTGGAAAGGTAACTTACATTGTTATAATTTATACTTATACATAATCAGAAAATATTTTTGTTACACCTATGTACCCTGACAAGTTAATTTTTGTATGTATTCTTATTAAGTAGATTGTATTTCATACAGTATTAATTTATTTCAGGATATGCACTTACAGAGATAATATAACCCATAGAACCATCCACAGCAGCACAAGTGGGAAAAAAACATTTGAAATTCCTGTTTTTCACAGAGACGAGGAAGAGCACACAAAATTGCAGAAGCAATGAACAGAACTGAGGTAAAACAGGGAAAAAAGATGTGAAAGTCAATGTGCAGCACCAGTAGATAAAAGAATGAAGAGGGAAATTGAAATCGAATCAGTTTCAAACTTTTTGAGATCCCTGAATGATGAGACTTATGATAAGTACGTTGCATTGTCAACAAGTTATTATATATTTTTTATAAAATGACATTTTATATTTATTTTAAGGTGCATGAAACAATTTGATACAATAATGGAGCAAGTAAACAAAGCAACCACTAACAAAAGGAAAATGGAGAAACAAGATTATTTTCCGCCACAGAAGAAAAACTGTAGATAGCTTTTAAAACAAATGTATGCAGTTTTAAAATATTGTGTATAGATTCTAAATGGTAATACTGTAGATATACTTATAATTAGTTACATTTATAGTTTTTAAGTAAATATTGTACTTTTATCATTTTAAAAAAATATGTGATAATTCGATATAATATCACTCGTAAGTTTCTTCTTACGAGCTGTAATCAAAATTGCAGATTTCTTAAATTAAATTTGTATTTTCAAAATATCTAGTGTATTTTTTCCATAATGATTTACCTAGGTAGGTATATTTTATGCCACACCTATGTGCCATGTAAAATATGTGTGAAACAATAATGATATTCTCTAGATTATCATTCCATTCATTAAAAAAATGTCATAACAATTATTATGCACTATAATAATTTGATGTCAAAATAATAAAGAAAATAATTAACAATATTTAATCACAATAGATATTTTATTACATAATAATATGAAAAAATCAAGTATCAAGTCTTACAAAAATAAATAGTTTCTTAACAATATTAAAGAAAGTACACCTATATAAAAATAATTTCACTTCATGTAAGTTACTTATCTCAGATCTTGCAAAAGAATGCTTCTTTCTGGAGGGACATTTTCATTTCATTTAGAGTATTTGCACACGTCAGTAAAAAGAAAAATTACTAAAACTTACAAATATTGAAAAGAGTTAAAATTTGGGAACAAGTAAAATATATAACTAGCATAACATAACTGGGCTGGACCAAGTACAAAAACTAGACAATAAAGTTTAAAAATATGACAAATTAAAATTTAAATATTCATCAATGCTATAGAAAGCTCTGCTGATAAGAAACTTTTTACTGTCCTCTTGAATGCTGCAAGGGGGAGTTCCCTGACAACTTGGGGAAGCCTATTATAAAAAATCGGAGACAAACAGTCGGGACCATCCCGTCTCCTCCTTGTCTCTGTGAAAATCAGGAATTTCAAATGTTTTTTTCCCACTTGTAAAATTTATTTGTGTTGCTATGGATGGTTCTATGGGTTATATCATCTCTGTAAGTGCATATCCTGAAATAAATTAATACTGTATACATACATTCTACTTAAGAATACATACAAAAATTAACTCGTCAAAGCACATAGGTGTAACAAAAATATTTTCTGATTATGTATAAATATAAATTATAATATTAGTTACCTTTCCAAGTATATATAGATTCTAAAATGTAAGATATCAATGACTACAGCTGCTTTCTTCACAAGCAGACTGATTATAAGCTTCGATACTTATTTTCATTTCCTTTGTATGGTCTAAATACATTACAATCTGGGTGGAAATTCTGTCAGAACAGTCTTCGTTTCATATTATATGGATCTAGGTATGCCTAAGACATATTTTTTCAAGATATCCATCTTTATGTATCGCTTCAAGCACTAAAGAATATGAGATTATATCCACTTTGTACCTGCAAATCAGAAAAAAGCAGTACTTATTACCTACTATCAATTAACTCGAACAAACTTTTAAGTAAGTAGTTGAAATTATTTTGAAATATTACTTTAATAGCATTAAACCTGAAAACAAATCTATAATCTATACATTGAAATGAACTTACCAAAACAGTCTTAAATTATTCTCGATGTAATAGTATTTCCTTGAGTCCTATTTCTCGGAGAATACTTAAACACACTAAATAAATATGTAACTACTAACTAGACTAAAAATATTCATAAATAATGCAAATTCACGAAGAAATAGTTAAAATTACACATTTTGACAAAATGTAAACAAAAACGTTTTTACCGCTAACCTCTAAAGTCAAAGTGTGACGTCGTGTGGGCGGAGTCCCGGCGGACCCATCACCTGATAGGCCAGGATCCGGTGAGTTTTAGTGGCGTCTCTATGACATATTTTCTTATACCCTCAACGGGCACGCCTCGCGCGCTCCAGGGACAGGACGGGCTAGAGGAAATTAATTGCTTTATTATCCTTTTTGTGGGGTTTTGTCAAAAAAAATCAATATTTTAAATGAGCTACTTTGGGGTTACGGAAACTATATATTTTTAGAATCTGCATTAAATTTCCCTCATTTTGATGTATAATTAACAAGGTCTTATTAAAAACAGCCCCCCCTAGAGAATTTACCAACAAAACAGATTTTTTTACCTCATAAAAAATTGTTGTGGTTCCTCCGTGATTGCTCTGCCACCTTGTAATCTTTTGCACTCAATTATGATTATGAAAAATTACTGTGGGATTTTTATCATTGCCTAGGGAAATGTCAAAAAGGCACCAGATAATTTGATAATAAGTTTAATAGAGTAAAAAGAAATTCACTAGTACTAAGTTTGGACACAATATTTGGCACACAGGTTAGTAACACAAAACAGCTTTTGAAGACAACATAACAGTCTTGGGTTCACTTAAAAATATAATCTACAGAACCCTGTCTGGATTCTGTAGCTTCTACTTTGCATAAACCACCACAGCGTCTCTGTGTGGTTTTTGCTCGTCTTTTGTTCCCGGCGCCCCGCCTTAACACCGCGAAAACTCGTCTTTTTGGCACTTTTCGTACCCGTCTTCCGACTTTTAATTTCGTCTTTACTTCGAGAACCCGTGATTAGATGATGTTAAAACCGCCATCTATTGGCATCCGTTAAAACTAAGATGCATTACCAAATGTCGTCTGTCATTCTATGAAAAACAGGACTGGCAAAGTTAGGGGAGTCCCCTTTGCGCTTCTTTCTCAATTGGTAGGTTATAGGTACCTAGATACTTGTACGCATTAGAACAGTGCTTTGGTAGATAAAGAGTAAAGTGCCCCTGCCTCCTAATCTTTTCCTGCCCGCTGAGAGCGGTTTCAGCATAACTGCTGAGTTGCGTCTGGCGTCTGCCAATATTAGATAAAAATAACGGCCGCTGCCGCCATCGCATGATAAAGCTTATTATGTGACCAAGGCTATAATCTTACTTTAGATAAATATTTACAGATTTGAAATTAATTTCACTAACACTAAAAAAATAACGCAACCGACATTACAAAAAATTATAAAATGCCTACTGGTTGCGCGGCTCGCGCGCCGGCTACCCGGTGACCGGCTAGCCGGCGCTCGATTTGCCGCCCCCTGGCCCTGCCGCCCGTGTGCGGTGCACGCCTTGCACGCCCGCTTATGGCGGGCCTGGACTCAATTTTTCCATTTCCCAGTAAATGTCCTAGATCAAGTACATTTGTTATAAAATGAAATAATTTTAAAAGACAAGCGCGCTACGCACGTCAGTAAATCACGCTTTGATTTACGCGCTTGCCTCTTCGCTATCCCAAACTAAGCAAAACCAAGCTAGACTAACCAATACTAGCCCATACTAAAGAAAATTAACCCAGACTAACCCTATGTAACCAAAGTAAGGAGACAAGCGCGCGTAGCGCTGTTCCAAACTATGCAAACCCAACCAAAAATTAACCCATACTAATCAAAGCTAACCCAGACTAACCAAAACTAACTAAAACTAACCCTAATTAACCAAAGTAAAAGCGCGCTTTTCTCTTCGCTATCTCAAACTAAGGAAAACCAGCCCAGACTAACCAAAACTAACCCAAATTAACTCTATTTAACCAGAGTAGAGACACTTCCGTATTCCAGATGAAGCAAAAATAATCGAACCTAACTTTAATTAGCCAAACAAGCGCATTGAGACGAGGGCGCTACGCTCTTGACCAACCCCGCCCATCACAAAATCAAAATTAACCCAAAGTAACAAAACAAACGCACTACGCGTGATACTCTGTTAAACTAATCCAAATGAGGTTCCAAATTTGTATCTATTTCAATAAACGAAATAAATTAGTTTATATGACTTATTATTAAAAGTGACCCACTTCTAGCGTAACATCTGATGCTAGTAAATCATATATTGTTATTTTATTAAACAAAGCCATTAAGAATCATTATTTATAAGAAGTTTTTATCATACGCTCCCAAAAATAGCTATTTTACGGACTCATTTGAGTCCGTAAAATGCTTCTTTTTTAGGCCTAGTCCCTAAAAGTCGTTATGGCAACTTTTACGGACTATTCCAAAATTCCTGAATATGTCTAAATGTCAAATTTCGAATGACATGACAAAATTGTCAAATAGTTGCTACAATATCAAATTCTAAGCTAACCTTGTCGTACATTATGATTTCAAAAATTATGGCAAATTTGCAAATTTAGGCGTTCTGAAGAATTGCAAAGAGCGTATAAATGAAAATTAAATTTTGGGAGCGTATGACAAAAAATAGTATTTGTCACACGCCCCTAAATGAAGTTTTTCAGGACTCATCTGCTATTCCGGACTCGTCTAACGCCTCGTCCGGAAACAGCAATGATTCGTCCTGAAAAACTCCATTTTAGGTACTTGTAACAAAAATAACTATTTCGTCCCACAGTACTTTAAAAAAAACATATTCAACACGAGGCTGTTATATTTTAGAACCAAATAGAAATTACACTTGGCAACATCTACCCGTACACCAGACAGCTGAGCCGTGCTAAGCCAAGGCACCTATGCTACAATAGGTGGCCTTGGCTAAGCCAACAGTCATGATTTAAGAAATAGTCATGTTGACGTTTATCTCATAAATATTATATTATCGTTTTAAAGTGCAAAAAAACAGTTTTATTTGCAATTTTTAAGAAAAGAAGCTTTATATTATGTTATTATTAACCTTCTGCGACCAAAGCCCAGGACAAAGTGTACCTGAATTGTGTTTATTAGGAAAAAAATTATGTTAAATTTAAATTTAAATTTTCAATTTATTTTGCGAAAATGAGCTTCATTCGCAATTTTTTTTGCGTTAATGTGTCCCATTTGATGTAATCTTTCCATAGAACTCAAAAAATTCTTCAAAATCGACGGTGCTTATATGACACCAGAACCATAAAATGTTTTTTTTTTATGGCAGTGGCACACACACTAAAGGTAGATCCTATGGCGCTCGACGAGCGGTGTGTGTGCGAAGATGTTGATTGACACGGTTCTTGAATATTTGTTGGTTGTAATTAGTGGGAAACAGATGTCCTGGAAGTGAGTTCCACAGTGATGCAGTGCGCCAGACAAAGGAGTTCTGGTAAAGCGATGTTCTAGGTGTTTCTAGTTGTACGACGAACTGGTGCGCTCCTGCCGTCTGTCGGGACTGTCTGACAGGAGTTGCCGGGGGCGGGATTATGCGGGCCAAATCCTGGGAACATCTGCCGTGAAAGTATCTGTAAAACAGAGACATCTCGGCCACATGTCTGCGATGTTCCAGACTATCCAGATTCCGGGTCAACTCCGGATCGCCGACGAGACGCACAGCCCTCTTCTGAATGGAATCCAGCAGCTTTAGGGTATGCTTTGGTGCGGCACCCCAGATATGTGAGCAATATTCTAAGCACGGTCTTATTTGCGCTTTGTACAGCAAGAGCAACTGCTGCGGTGTATAGTTTTTTGTTGCGAAATAGCGCACCAAGCTTCTGGGAGGCTGATTTTGCAATGTTAGCAACATGGGCATGCCATGACATATTGCTGTTGACCGAGACATCCAGCAGCCCGATTGACGAGGATGAAGGAATGGTCGATCCTGCCATAATGATGTCAGGGCCCGCTGTATTGGCCTTCTTAGTAAACGTTGCTGCTTGGGTCTTTGCTGCATTGAACTGGACCAAATTTCGGTCGCCCCAAGTTTGAACTTTCTCCAGGTCTTGATTAATTGCTCTAATCTGCTCCTGTCTGCGGTGATGAGTCTCAGTCGCTGATAAGGGTTTTTCTGATCTAAAGTGGGAGACAAGGGTACTGTCATCTGCAAAACTGTAAACAGGATTATTCGTTTCGATCAGCAGGTCATTAATGTAGATGAGGAACAGAGTTGGTGAAAGTATTGCGCCCTGAGGCACGCCCGCGTTGATGGTGAATGTGTCCGAGATGTGTCCATCGACTGCAACGTGTAGGGATCGGTTCTTAAGGAAACTGGCCAGCCAGCTGCAGAGAGAGGCGGGCAGTCTCAAGGACGGCAGTTTGTTGAGCAGTCCGTCATGCCAAACTCTGTCGAATGTCTTTGAAATATCCAACGCAATCGCTCGAGACTCTCCGTAGTTTTCAATTGCCCTACTCCATATATGAGTGACATAGGCCAATATATCTCCTGTCGATCTCTCTTTGCGAAAGCCGTATTGATTATCGCTGATTATTCTGTTGCTCTCGAGGTACTTGAGTAGTTGCTGGTTGACTACACGTTCCATGATTTTGGAGATTATTGGAAGCAAGGCAATCGGGCGATAGTTTGGGTTAGTGTGTAGGAAAAGCCTATGTAGATTCCAAAAATAGTGCCAAGGGCCAGAATCATGTAGTAGGATAACGAATGATTGATCGGGAATGTCGAATAGCACATTTGTAGGTTATTTTTTCTTTTAGGTCATAATATCTACATAGTATACTTAGCGGGAGAAATTGAGGAACCAAAAAATTAAACATTTAGAATAAAAACACCGAATTGCAAGATTCACTTTTATTTAAATAAACAACAAGATTCTTTAGAAGACACTTCAAGGTGTTATAACAACCCTTTTAAGGATTTAAAAATACTATTTACAAAATCACAGATGTCTTTTGATGCTAAAAACCATCATGACAATTTATACAATTAGAAGTATTCCTATAAGATGTTACTAATTATTGAGGAAATATTCTTCGCTTTTACAGCATTTCGTAAATTTATTTACATAAGTTTGCGTGGAACTTGAACACTTTAAAAATCCATTTAGTTATAGCAGTGGTAATTATTCGTGCCTAATTCAATTATGTTACACATCATCTCTCTTGTTTCTGGTATAATGTGAATCAACTTAGACAGAGGTTTTTTACCAGCTTCACTTGCTCAAACCTACTACTATCATTTTTACTAGGGCCTTTTTAGTGGATCTTTTCTTTTTTTTCCTTCTTCTTCAGCTGCAGTGAAGCAAATTAAACGGGGTAGGCTCGAATTCAGTTTCGGCTTAATTAATGCCAATAAAACAGGTCCTCCAAACACTAGATCTTCAAGAAGTCCATGTATGTGGGTTTGAATAGGAGATCTATTTCAGTCGTAGTCAGCATGAAGTTTTTGGGTGTGTGTGCTTTTAACTGGGGTACTCATATTCACCAACTTAATTATAGATTAAATAACTGCTATAAAGATTTACAAAATCCAAAATAGGCCAATCAGTTGCATTACCTTACACCCAACTGTCTCTTACGGACCCTACCTTATAAATCTGCATCATCATTTTATTTTTTATTGTTGGTTTCCCTTGTCAGTCAAGTTCTATATGCTCAAACTATGTCAATCACTACCAAATACATAGATGTCCTCAGCGTATTCTGTTTTCTAACAGAAATATCCGTTGTATAGAACCATCAAGGCTTACCAGATGCTACCTAACAACTTAGAACGGATTCAATATACTCATGTGTTCAGGAAATATGTTATGAGTTATTTGCATGATGAGGTGTTTCATTCTTTTAAATTTCAACTTTAATAAGTATGTATTAACATGGGCGCCGGCATGGGGGACGACAGGGCCTTAGTATAAGAGTATATTTCAAATTCATGAAAATTTAGAAAAATCTATCTACGTTTTTTTTGTTGACCAACGCCCATGAGTGTTAATAAAGTCGATCTTTTTTTATTCAGTTTTTTATAAATTTTAATATGTTGTAGTGTCTCAAATAACTATTGCTTTTATTTCAAAATAGTCAAATTTCATATCAAGTTGCAACCATACTTCCATCTTTAGCATTGCATTGTTGCATTTCTTTGTAATTAGTTTGCAATAAATGATAATGTTTTATTTGGATTGTATTCTAAAGACCAACACAACTCTAAGCATAATTGTATCATTTCTCTTTTATAGAAATCTAATTTTTCCTTCGTTTTTCAAATCTCTTTTCCGCTGACTGATAAAACATCCTTTTAGTGTTGAAAAGTTGTGATTTCAACACGCGTATGATATTAATCCTTTTCTTAAGAATCTAAAGAGTGATTTTTTGTTTAATTTTCTTACTTGGTCGTAGGAAAAAATGGTGTACATCATTGTATTGAACCTCCACTAACGTTTCGTGTTAAACCCTTATCTTTTGAAAATTAGCACTTTCAACACTTATTATGTAATATACTATCTCAAATGCGGCGAAAACGTATATAAGTATAGAGTGGAATGGAAGTCTCTGTCCAATAGATCAAGATTTCTAGACTTTTCTTGCAATTTGATCACTTTTTTTAACACCAAATTTGGTATACAATAATATTGAATCCAAGAAGGATAGTACAAACAAAGTAGATACATTATTGAATAAATATAAATTCTTATCTACTAACGTTACTATCCATTTAGCATTACATAGTAATAATTATATAAATATATTTTATATAAAATATAAAATGTTTATAAATTATATTGCATCACACTCTTCACAGCTACACCATTTATCAATGAGTAAAAGTAAATTGAATAATATAGTATCTTTTTGTTTGTTTTTAACATTTTGAGAAAGAAGTGAGATGTTTAGAGTACGAACCTGAATTTTTTTTATTTAACTTTTTAGTATCATTTAATACTTATGTGACAGTATTACACTTAGAAATAAATTATTAGATCCAAAATTTTCTCATACCTTAGTACGAATGTGGCACGTCATAAAATCATAACTTTATATAGAAATAGAAAACCTATCTGAAAGAAGTTGATGTTTTGAATTACATTTTGTAAATAAACGGGGTTTTTTTACACTAAAAGAGAGAACTTTTAGTTGTTTTTAGCTTGTAAAACATTTCTTATCTAGGCCAAAATTATATATTTCCGGAGGTCCCATGGATATATCTACAAAGTCATTATGAAAAAATATACTCATCACCTTATAGACGTATTTTGGATCATTTTAATCTTAGCTTGATACCTGACATTTCCGTCTCATTAGTAGCGCTTTAAAGCCACTATTGGTGAAAAAATTAATAGCCGATAACTGGAGGTATGTGAAATGTGGGATTTTTGCCCTAGCTAGCTTTAATAAATAGCATGATCAATATATAATAGGTACATTTATGATATTCAAGAGCCAGGGCCAAATTTATATAATACATAATACCTTTGCGACTTTGATAAATTATTTTTCAGGTTTGACTCACTATTCCAAGTTAAGGCATTGACAAAATACAAATACGATCAAACACGAATCTATTGGAATTAATAAACTAGGTATACAATAGTATATTTCATTACCAGTCCGGAAACTAGACTTGTCGTGTCATGACACTTTCTGGTGTGAGATATAGCCGAACACCGTAAGAGCCATGACACACACAGCGGTTTTTGCCGCATCGGCTGCCGAGTCAGCTATTTAGCACGGCCATGACACACACAGCTGTTTTTGCCGAATCGGCGGCGCATGCGCATTTAAAGATCCTTTACACAAATAGCGCACTATGTAAAAATCGACCTCTCTGCGTGATGCAATCGATTTCTATCAATAGCTCTTGTGGTGTAGAGGTTTAGATCATTGGGTCTCATCTAGAAAACGCGGGTTCGAACCCCGTGGCTTTTTTTATTTTTTTTTTAAGATTATGTTTCTAAACAGCTTTTTTTCTTGATTTTGGATATGTCTTGGGTTAGATTGGGTTAGCACCTGGTTAGTTTCCTTTTCTTGAGCCCCCGTAGGGAGCGAACCGACTGGAGGGTCATGCGGATCAACCAATGGGAAAGGCCGATTTTTATATAGTGCACTATTTGTGTAAAGGATCTTATAATGCGGCGCATGCATCAGATGACGTGCCGAGGCGGCTAACAAGCAGCGATTCGTCAATAGCCGCCGTGTGTGTTTTTCCCCATTTGCAAGTATACGCGCCGAGTTGGCGTCCGACTCGGTAGCCGATTCTAGTGATGGGAGAATCGAACGTTTTAGAGAATCGAGAACATGGTTCTCGAGAACTAATGAGAATCCAAAACTTATGCGAGAACCAAGAACCGAGAACTTGTACGAAATGTCGCAGAGCGGCGCATTTGCGGCACGGCACGCCCAGTGTTGCCGATGGCATGAAATAAAATGATGTGATGGCTAAGCCAAAATTATCAGATTTTGATGAAAATTATGTTAAAACCTGCAAAATATATCCCTTTTGATTCGCCATAGGAAATTATCAGAATGCTGGCAAAATTATGATAAAATCTGATAATTATATAACAATCGGCTACAGTGGGTACGCCCTACTCCTCGGAGCGCGTCTCTTCCTGGCTAATAGTGTCTAGTTTGGAGATCCTTATCTAAAATTATTTGTTGTTGTATTTTATTTTCGATTAAAAGTTTATAAAGTCCCTTGCCTGCTTTACCGCAATCAAATGATTCATTACACTTCGCGGGTCATTTCAATAATCAATAATTGCCAACAGCCCTGTAGCGTGCAGACACGGACATTCAAATGATTCAATTCTTCAGTTCTCGTATTTTAATTCGCGTCCATTGGCAACCAGTATTTAGTATTTAACGCCGCGTCACCGAGAGGCACTCGAGAACAGCCGTCAGAATCGAGAACTTGCGATTCCGCGCAGAATCGAGAACTTTGCGATTTTTGTATTCGAATACTCCCATCACTAGCCGATTCGGCAAAAACCGCTGTGTGTGTCATGGTTCTAAGTCGTACAAGCACGGGAAAAGCTGTTTCTGGACGTGTAATGAACGATATTTTTCATAATACTTCTCTGAAATCGAAACATAAAATTTTTATAATTTTATGCAGGTATCCAAAATTATGTCATAATGCATTTTGAATTAAAATGTAAACAAATGTTAAATATGCAAGACACATGTATCTAATATTTATCAAGCGTTGCTATGGAAATGTATTTGTATGCTTTATTGTAATTGAATAGGCGGCTAGTTTTGATGTATTTGTGACAGGTAAGGTCAGAATAAATATCTATGTTTTTCCCCCGGAGGGATAAAAACATTTATATTGGGTCTTGCCGAAGCTTGACTCTTGTAGTAGTGCTTTTGGTTCCAGGCGAGTTGTATCTTCCTTGCGCCGACCCTGGTCTTTTTCTGGCTCGATACCCGCATCCTCTAGCTCTTTAGCGATTTTGTAGTTTTAGTACCTTTTTAAGCCGGCAACCCAGATTAACCTACGTACGCGGCGGCAATAGCGTACAGCTCCCCCTACTTTCTTCCCAGATCGAGCGGAAGGAATAGTACAAAAGCGTCTGTAGACCCGATATAATTTTGGATACCGACTCTAGCGCCATCTAGTGCAGATAGTGTTGACTCAAGCGATTGCATTCGCGCTATGTCTTCGTGATGCAATCGATTTGCAGTATGTATAAGGCGTGGTGGTCCATAGGACCAGATGGTTACGTCTGAACTCGGCAGCAGCAGTTATCGGCGCCGGCGGCTCGGGTTCAAACCCCGTTGTTTTCTTTTTATTTTTTTTTAAGTTAAGTTTTTAAACAGTTTTTTTCTTGATTTTGGGTATGTCTTGGGTTAGCACCTGGTTAGTTTCCTTTTCTTGAGCCCCCGTAGCGAACGCAGCGAGCGGAGGGCCATGCGAAAAGTGATATTACTTATTGTAATACGTGCCTGTACTTTGGATGCACTTTTTCCAAAATATGTTGCTTTATTTAACTAAAAACCAGGATATATTTAATAAAAGCCGTATTATAGTCGATATACAGTAGCTTGCATGTGTTTCCGCGAATACATTCACAAAGAATCCCCCTTCTTTGTGAATATATTCCACGCAAGGCCGCCTATGTAGTATAGGTGGCCTTTAGTATCCAAAATTTGGTCGGGTCGCTAGACTCTTGTGAATAGTACGGGCGATTCTGTTCGATCGTCTTTCAGTAGAGTTCGCGATGCTGAATTTTTAGTCTGGGCGCTTCGATTACGAATGATCATCGAACGTGTGAATTTCTAAAATTTAACCGCTTATTTATTATGACGGGATATAAGTGTATTTGCAGATGTTGCACATCTGAAAATAGAGATCCATTTTTTTTTCTTTGCCTACAGATTTCACAAAGTATTTAAAACAATAAATTATAATTTATCGACGTCAAGGAATTGATAATGATAAAATAAATAGGTAATTATTATTAGATATTAGGGCCCCTCAATTTTTGAGTGTTTTCTGAATTTATTGTATGCCTTTCATTAAAAAGGCTGATTGATGAATAAAACATGAATTAAATGTCATATGAACTTCTGAGCAATAAATAGTCGATCAGTTTTTATAGAATAAGTAAGTAGCAATAATAGGATCATACACTTTAAAGGTGAAAATAATTTAGAACAGCTTCAGCAACTGGGCCCGATCATTTAAAAAAATAAACGCATCGTTATCAACTTGTTACTACTACTTGTCGGCATGTCAGATCAATGGTTAGAAATGTGCAATATTATCGATATTACAAAAACCGAATGGGACAACCTACTTAACTGATGTTAAGTTGGCAAGAATATTACAATCAAATGCAAATTTCGTACTTCATGGATGACTACGATAAAAGGAATCCAAGTTCTATGGCCCCGCCTTGAGAAAGCCGGGAGATAATTCAGTATACTCTACTCCAATTCAGTTTCAGAGATCTCATCGAAATATTATATTATGCAACGCGTGTGGAAAGCGATTTTTACACGCGTTGCATACTATACTTTTTCTGCGACTGCAAATAATATTGGTATTACATAATATTAATTATAATATATCAAGCATCTTGTCTTTAAATTAAAATTTATAGTTCACAAAGAGCACATACACACTTCTAGAGCAATTTGTGTAACTAGTTGATGAGTAGGTGGTATTGAGATGTCAGGGCTGGGACAACGCCCTACCCGGGGCGTCCTTTTAGGGTTTCGTCCCTCATTCTAGGGTTTCGCCCTTAATTATTTTCACATCTTTGGAAAAAGGGGCCATTAACCGGCGGTCTCCTTGTATGGCTTTGCCTTCGCTCGGGGGACCAATTTTTTACATATTCGGAAAAAGGAGAATCCGGAGGTATTGATATATTGATTCTATCCAGAATCTTCTAAGCCTCCAAAGATAACTTTTCGACTTGAGGAGGAGAACGGTTGCTGACTGTGTCGACCAGGTGAAGACGAAGATTGCGAAGTGATATTGGTTTATCCAGGGCCCTTCTCCGTAGATCGGGCATCCAAAATGCTTGGAGACATTTCAGAGCAATGTTGAGATACTGCAAGATTCTAAGAATTAATGCCGGAGGAGGAAAAACCCATGCAAGTCTGAAGTCTAATCTCCTGCTGACGCATCGATGAACATTGCCGCCGAATCGCCCGCAAATTGAACGACATAACCTTTGATTTTCTGGTCGTAAACAGGTCTATAGTTGGAAGGTCCCATTTGGAAAAGATCAGATCAAAGATCAAAGAGTGATAAGTTAGCCAATTTCGTTCGGGAGATAGCGAAGTTATACTGTTGCGACTGGAGTTATCTCAAAAGAAGAATCAAAGGCTATTTATCACTAGTTCGTATACCATACAAAACCAGCACGGTTTCTGAACTGGGAGCCGTGTCCGGGGAGTAGTTTGGTCTAGATACACATATCACACATTAAATCCCCAAAAAGTCCCCCCTGACGCCCCTGAATTACACAAAACCTCTGTCAGAAAACTGTCGAGCAGCATCTGACAAGTTGCCAGGGATTGGCATATAATACATAGCAAGCACCCCCCAAAAATCCCTAAGAAGCCACGATTTTTTAAAAGCCCTCCTCGAGCAACTTCCGTACGACCCCCTCTTAGGGTAATCGATGCCAAAAACTCGCGAATGGCGTTCGACGCCCTCAAAAGACGATTTTTGTTCGATCCTTGTTAAAATTCGCACGGATCCGGCTTCTTAGAAACCTTAAGCCTTCCAACGCGTTTTGAAAATCTCGCGTGCGGAGCGAGAAGTCCCTAAAAACTAAAGACATTAATACGTGTTAGATATTAATTAAAATATCTTAAGTTCTTAGTTCATAATTGTTCATTAGAGAAAAAATCAAATAAAACCTGTTATAACAAAAATACTAGGTTAAGAGTTAAACTCTCCTAGTACATGTCTAAGGCTTATCCAGTGAATTGGGGCACATTTTAAGCTATCACTTGACATCGGGACTTATCAGAATTTTATTTCAACTATACAGGTTGTCCAAATTGTTTAAATAAGCGAACATTCGAATTACTGATTTTTGTATAAGGCTTAGCCATCAAGATTAGGAGATAGGATTAGGTTAGGGTCGTAGATATTTTGTATGACAACTACTGACGACTACCTTTTGACAATCCTCCCTCCTGCTAAGCCCTTCTGGCACTTTGTAAAGACTTGCTATAAGGATTCAAGTCAAAATTGAAATTTTGTACATTGACGTACAAAAAGACGAATAACTCAAAAGTTAGTCAAAAATAAAATAAATTTAAAAATTCAAAAGCATCCTCTGCCCCCTGGGAATCTTTCCCCACTATCGTTGTTCTTCAAAGCATTTGCTTAATAACGTTTCGGCCTCCTAAGGGCGAAAGTAAGCCGAAGTTTTGTTTTAATTTAATTTAAACTTTTGAGTTAATTTTGAAGTTCCCATATACTCTTAGAATCAAGTGGAACTCCTATACGTCTATAGGGTGTTCTAAATTTCTTGCCCAAAACAGATTTATTGCCCACTAACCTTGTGTTGTATTTAATTCAGCCTTCTGCTGACAGACGTTCTGTGGTGGGTGTTATCTACAATTTCCCTTGGTTAGCGGGGAAGGCTTTGGTGGGCCCACCTTCGTTCCCCCCGGACTGATAGTGAGATCAGTTTACGGGTTGAACGATGTCTAAGAACTCTTTGAAATAGCGAGTAGTCGACTCGATAACGACTTGGCATCCCGTGAAAAACCATAGACATAAATAATTGTAAAGAAAAAATGACTTTCCGAACCCCTCAGTCGACGGCAACCGCGCACCAAAAGCCCCCGAGTGTGGATGAGCTCTTGGTGCTAGAACTGAATCGAGATAGGTCAAAGGAACAGAGAGCGTTAACCCAAAGTCACCCGCTGACTTCTAGCGAGTATATTGGGGACTCTGAGGATTTTATATTAGACCCGGAAGCGGCCTTTAGGTATTACAGGGAATCTGTTTCCAAATTCTCAATTAATAAATATAATGGGGAAGCTCAAATCGAGGCGGGGCTCCACATAGGGCAGCTAGAGTGTCACTCTAGTCTACGCGGTTCCCTGCTGGATCACTCCGAGCCGCACGTGACACACAGTACGCCTTGGTCGCTCACTGGAGCGGTTCCGAAGGCCAATACGCCGCCACGAGCGACGCACGTGCGCGCCGACGTCAGTTGGTATAAAAGGGGGCAATCTCATAAGGTTCAATTGAAGGCACAGACACAAAATAAAATAATTTTACTTAAAATTGGACTATATGAACGTTAAGACGTACTAGATTAAATTTGTAGCCTGCATCGCTGTATAATTTTAACCTAATTTATTATACTTTATGCTTATTTTGTAACTAAATAATTGCACATTTAACACTTGAAAAAACTTTTTCCCGTGCGGGTGTACCGGAAAGACTTACTTTCTTTGAGGGACATCGAAATGATAGTTTTCAGAGAGGTATTATGAAAAACCTATTCAGTATAGTGCTCATTAAATAATATTAGAAAAAATTTGAAAAAATGAATTATCCCAAACTAGAAAGGTGTAGTTGTAAAGTGTGCGACTATAGAATAAAGTAGAATTAGACTAGAAAATGTATTTTTGGTGCGCAATTTTTTTTTTATAATAAATATTTCGCTCTTTCACGCTTTTCTCTCTTTTTATAGCAAAATAAAAATCAGTAAATTACGATACTTGTTGACTAAGTATGTTTGCATTGCCTTTAGTAAGTAGTAATTAAATTCCTAAACAGTTTTGTTTTAAATACCAAACTTTTGTAATTTTGAAAAAATATGAATCAGAATCACCCCTGGCTACTACCATGTATATTAATCCAAATAAAAACAAGTCATTGATTAACGAGCTGTAGTCTGTAAAAGTAATATGTAAGTTTAACAAAAACATAAATTCATTGCTTTGAAAATATGTATCATTGAGGCTTTTAAGAATGTAAAGTACGTAAAATGTGATATGTGTAAATCGCAAAATGTCTACGAGCAGATCAAAAAAGATTTAGCTTCGGTCATAACCGGGTGATGTTTCTGATTTTTCGTATATTTTCCAACCTATACTCTAACAATGCGAACGGTACAACAGATATGACCATCACGAAAGCAAGCAGATACAATTTCATATAATTACATAAGAAACTATGCAATACGAACGCTATGGAGAGCCCGATGAACTTGAAGAACGCCCTATTCGCAAATGCCGCTTCCCAATGATCTAAATATTGGCCAGTGAGTAAAGCTGAAAGTTTAAATTATTTCAGTTAGAAATATTTGCTTTAATTAATTAAGCTCGATTCATGCAATGTAAATTTTAAAATAGATTAGCCCATGCATAAACAAATAAACACCCAGTAAATGATGAAAATTTCAATAAGCATTGTAAATGTTACCCTATAATAATATACGTCAGTTCTTCCCCTTTTCATAAACTTTCAACAGCTCAGATGATTAAGTCGTAACACAATTCACGTAGGCTACGATAAGCGAAATGGTAAATCCAAAGTGATGAGGATATACTAATTTATTTAGTAAAATGTATATTTTAAAAACGGTGACAAGTAAAAACTATTTGTTATGACAAACTCAACCTTAAACTATTAAAGTCAAAGTCAAAGTCAAAAAAAGCTTTATTATAAAAAGATCAAAATCTCATTTACAAAGCTAACCATAACAATTTTTTAGATAGGTACATAAAAAGTTTGATAAGGATCAAATAAGTAAATTATACAAATACAGTACCAAGTACAAGGAACATAAAAAATTGAAAATAGGTATAAATAGTACAACAACGGACAGCTTGTTAATAAAATTTACATATACAAATAAAAATAAAAGATGAAATACACATAAACAACACGCGCCCATTTTACAGGGAATCATCAAGGAATTCGGCAACATCATAGTAAGCCTTTCTCAAAAGTAATTCCTTTACCCTCCCTCTAAACACTCTGTAAGAATTAGAGGAAGGTGATTAAAGGCTTTTTTAGCAAAGTAGACAAAGGACTTCATAACCAGAGCACTTCGGGGAATCAATAAAGGAACAACATTCACTTGCCTAGTGTGATATGGTCGGACAGGATCCAAAGAGTTGAAATACTTCTTGTAAACTAGACAAACACTCTCTAGCAAATACAAACATGGAACAGTCAAGATCTTTTGTGAAATAAAAATAGGTTTACAAGAATGCCGAAATGACATATTAAACATAAACCTAAGAGCTCGTTTCTGCAAGATAAAAATTGAAGAGAAGCTGGCAGCACTGCAACATCCCCAGAAAGCTATACCATAAGTAACGCGTGACTCTATTAGAGAAAAATAAGCCGATCTCAAGACGGGTGACTCCAGGTGGTGAGAAAGCACTCTCAAGGCATAGCAACCAGCCTAACTGAAAGAGCCTTGATGTGCTCCTCAAACTTCAAACTCTCATCTAGTGTCACCCCCAAGAATTTGGCACCAGCAGCAGGAAGTATTTGGTCACCGCCCAATGAAATATTAGCCAGAAAACACTTGAAGCTCAACATGTTAGTCTTTGGTGTGTTAAATGATAAATTGTTGCTATTACACCAGGTTCTTATGCGAACTAAATCAGCATTGATCCTTTTCTCCAAAACCCCAACATCACTCGCACGCCAAACAATAGAAGTGTCATCCGCAAAGAGCCTAACAATTCCCTTGATTAGAATGGAGGCAAGATCATTGATATAGATTAAAAAGAGGACAGGGCCAAGAACGGAGCCCTGGGGCACTCCACAATTTATTGGCATTGAGTTAGAGAGCCTGCCTTGATATGACACTGACTGCCTATGGCCATGCAAGTAGGACTTAAACCAATTGCGAGTTATACCCCTAAATCCATAAACCTCCAGCTTCTGGAGTAACAGATGATGATCGACACAGTCGAACGCCTTCGACAAGTCGCAAAATACTGCCGCAGAAAGTAGATTCTCATTTGTACTTAAATAAATGTCTTCAAGAAGAGAGAAAATAGCATCCGAAGTTGATTTTCCACTCTGGAAGCCAAATTGAGAACTGGATAGGATTTTATTTGCAGTGAGAAATGAAAGCATTCTTTTTTTAACGAGTCTTTCTATTAGCTTACCAAGAGAAGGCAGAAGAGAGATAGGACGAAAGTTTTCTGGAGAATTAGAGTCACCTTCCTTGTACAGAGGTACAACCATAGCTTGCTTAAGAATGCCGGGAAACTCACCCCTCTCAAAAGAGTCATTTATGACTACCGCAAGTGCTTGCAGCCCAGCATCATTGAGATGAAGTAAGATCTTAACAGAAATATCATCAAAGCCAGAAGAATTCTTACTTTTGAAAAGCCTAAGAGCGTCC
This sequence comes from Pissodes strobi, assembly GCA_016904865.1. Lineage (NCBI taxonomy): Eukaryota > Metazoa > Arthropoda > Insecta > Coleoptera > Curculionidae > Pissodes > Pissodes strobi. Next base: position 50,604 of record MU185095.1, read on the forward strand.
ACAACCTCAGAGACACTTACTGGTGCCAAAAAGAAAGAATTTGAGACCCTCTTGCCCGATAGGTATTCCAGGGGATTTATACCAGGATCGAACTGAGAAGATAATACGTCAGCAACCGAACAATAAAAATTATTGAAATCGTCAGGAGACAAATGAGAAGAGACTTGCGAACGACCATTCTTTCCCCTAATCTCATTGATAATCGACCACGCCTCTTTCTGTGTATTGTTCGAACTTGCAATTCTTTTGCTGAAATAAACGTTTTTCGCACATTTAATAACCCTTCTGTAAATATTCCGGTATCTAGACAAAAACAAGCCGAAGGAAGTACTGTGACCAAAAAACTTTTTTAGATAGTTGAGGCATCTCAAATTCCTGGCAGAGGTCCTAATCCCCTTGGTCAACCAACCTTTTTTAACTTTATTCTTAATATTTACAATGGGGAAGGCCGAGTTAAAGGTATTAATCAGGGCATTGTAGAAGGAATTAAATGCATCTGTAGAATCAGGAGCTACCCAAACAGTCACCTCACAAAGATTGCGGAATTTAATGAAGTTCCCACTGCAAAACAATCGACCTCGACGTTTAATAGATCGCTGAGAATCAAAGGACAATTTAAACCCTGCCACGACAGCCTCATGGTCCGAAATTGAAGCATTCAGTACCTTGCAATAATCGTTTTCAACATTAGAGCACACATAATCCAAGGTAGAAGAGCGTGTACTAGTTACTCTGGTTGGCTCCATAACATGCATCTTCAAATTAAAACTCAATAAAATGTTTTTAATTGAACTACTAGCATTGGAAGTGTAGTCAATGTTAAAGTCACCGGTTAAAATGAAGGAAGCAAGGGGAGGAAGCTGACTCAGAAGTGCCTCCAGGCCCCCCAGAAACTCTGCCAAACACGACGAAGGGGAGCGATAGACACAAATTACATATATCTTTAATCTACTGCAATATGCTAAAGAAAATTCAAACACTTTTTCAATAATTAAATGGTCAAATACATTCACATTAATAAAATTATATCTGTTCTCTGCCTCCCCGCTCACTAACAGCATTGTGCCACCATGGACAAAACTAGTTCTGCAAAATTTAGAAATAACAATGTAGTTTGGTAAATAAACCGTTTCATCAATTTCAAGCCAATGCTCAGTAATGCAAACTAAGTCAGGAAAATTCAACTCTTCTAAAATAATATATAGATCGTCACATTTATTACGGAGAGACTGCGCATTTAGCAGGAAGATAGAAAACAGATCAGAAGGAACTCCTACTGTAAAAAAGCACACTCGTCACTAACAGAGTCAGCAGAATCAACATCCGAAGCAAATTTAGGATATTTGCTTACAACATGTGAATGCAACAACTTAGCCAGGTCAGAGCCAAAATTGCGTGCATGATTGCATTCAAATATTTTGTAAAGATCTACATTGTTGTAATGAAAAGCTTTAAAAAGTGACAAATTGCTATTATATAAAAGATTAAAATTAAAATTAAAATCAAAGCCCATGTAAGGGCTAGTCATAACTAAATGGTTAGTGTGTTTACAGGGAATAATAAAATTATTTAAGACATATGCTGGGGGACAAACTCCGTTCAACCACAGAATAACAAGGTCTCTACAAGTAAAGTCCTGCGCCAGTGATGAAGCTGTCCTGGTAAGCTCCAAACTTGTACACCCAGGCTTAAGGAAGCATTGGACGTTGAAGACATCGCCAAATTGTGCGTGAAGGTGCTTTTGGAAAACCCTGTTGATAGACCCAGAGACAAGGAGCAGTTTCGGACGATTGTCAATTGCTGTAGGGTAAGAAATTTGTATGGAATGTTGATTACCACTGCTATGTTTGTTCTCAGATGTAACAACAATTTGGTTATTCCTCAGGCGACCAATCTCCAACAGATGGTGTTCTTTTTCAGCTTCAAAAACTCTGATGGAACAAAGCATTTCTTTATTAATGGTTGTTAGATCTGCAATATCCTTCTGCAATGAACCTACATTAAGTTTATATGTGGCATTTTCACTTTCAATGGTCTTAAGGTTGATAATAAGGTTATTGTTTAAGGAATTTAATTCATTTAGTTTGTCCATAAATTCAAGCTTTTCAGTTTCCAAGGATCTAATTAACGATGAAAGTTCTTTTTCTTTTTCATGAAGCTTGGAAATGTCGGCCCTAAGTTCCTCATTTTGTGAATTAAGAAACCCAAGAGAGGAGGAGAAGGTTTTCTCTGCCTCGGAAGCTTCGTTCTCAAAAAGTACACTGTTTCTTCTTAATCTCTCTATATGCCTGTCTTTGTCCTTAATTTCGTTACGTAGGTCAGCAATTTTTAACTCATATGCCTTTTTAGAGTTTTCCTC
>MU185095.1:80887-116082 GCA_016904865.1 Pissodes strobi
TGGTGTTCTCCAGCCTGGAGGAGGACGATGGGATTTGATGGGCCACATCCCGTGGCAACTCGGAATGGTGGGGGCGTCACTTCCCGTAATCAAACTGCTCTCACCAATTTGACGTTCCTGCCAGCATGTATTGACAACATTATCTCTAATTTGGATATCTGTGATAAGGTCAAAGTTGATCCAATATTCTATTCAGACCATACCATTCAAATATGTAGCTTTAGTTTTGAAACTGTTAATAAAATCATGTCTGAGACCATATATCGTAGAAGACTAACTAAATATAGAAAGTTTCTGTAATGATATATCTAAAGAGCAGTGGCAGGAAATGTATACCTTACAGGGCTTTCAAAGCAAATTTGCTGCATTTTATAACACCTTGACATTTCCCTACAGCATTAAGTTTCCCATGTAAAAAGAAAAAAATAAAAATAACAATAAAAAAAAGTATTCACCACAGTTAAAAGAATTACATCGCCTACTCTGTGAAATGAAACCAATAGAAAAACGTCTCAAAAATCCAGTATATACACAAAAATATGTTTCCCTTTTGAAACTCTACAAAAACTCTGTTAATACTCATAAAAAGGAAATGTATGACAAAAGATTAGCTAATGCAACTAACCTGTCACAACAGTCCTTTAAGATTATAAATGAAAATAGAGCTATTTCAAAAAATAAAAGTCGTGTGAGTCTGGATGATGGCATTGGCGGTACTACAGAAAATCCACATTTAATATCTGATGTCTTTAATAGTTTTTTTCTAGGTATATCAAAAACCTGTCCAACCCCTAAATTTGATCAAATTAAATTGAAGTACTGTGGTTCATCCAGTTCCTTTTTGAAGGCTGTGAGTCCTTCAGAGATAAGACCCTAACAACGCGAAAGCCTGCAGCTGGCATAGATGAACTGCATGGGAAAGCTATAGGTGCAATAGAAAACGAGATCTGTCATCATCTGGCATATCTTATTAATGAATCATTCATATCAGGAAAGTATCCTGATTTAATTGAGGTATTGAAGTGTATCCCTGTGTTCAAGGGTAAGGGATCAATAAAAGAACCTCTAGTTACAGACTTATATATGTCCAAAGTGAAGTATCAAAAATTTTTGAGTTCTGTTTCTCTAATAGATTTCTAGAGTATGTACAAACTAACAAATACATCACTGATGGACAACATGGATTCCTGCCAAATAGATCAATGAATTTATTTATGATGCACTTAATGGTAAGGAAAAAGCTGTGAGTCTTTTTTATGATCTGGGCCGTGCTTTTGATACCATGAACCATGACTTATTGTTGCAGAAACTGTACGCTAGAGGTGTGCGTGGTGTACCATATAGTTGGGGGGCCTCGTATCTGACAAAAAGAGAGCAGGTTGTTGTGCTAAATGGTGTTAAGTCCTCTGTGGGCCAGGCTGACTTAGGTGTACCGCAGGGGTCAATATTGAGACCTCTTGCCTTCATCTTCTTTATAAATGACATAGTAGAACACTGTGGTGGCTTGTATCGGGCTGTCTTGTATGCGGATGACACAAACCTCTTGCTTAGAAACCCAGATGAAGATCAACTTTCAAACAATGGCAGCGAAGCATGTAATGATATTGGTATCTATTGTCGCAATAATGGTCTGGTTCTGAATGGTAATAAAACGGTTTTTGTGCATTTCTATTAAAAAAATGTTTCTGTGGATCATAGTTTGCTGATTTGGCTTGATGGAAAATCTGTTACTGAAAGACCAACCACCAAGTTTCTCAGCTTATACTTGGATCAAAAGCTTACTTGGGAATGCCACATTGATGCGGTCTGTACTAAACTTGGATCATTGTGTTTTCTTATAAGACAGATTAGAGGTTTAATCAGTATGTGGGTGCTTAGGACTGTTTATCATGGACTGGTGCAGGCAGCTCTGCAATATGGCCTGATGTTCTGGGGCATTTTGACAAGGTATTTATAGCACGAAAGAAAATACTGAGATGCATGGTGGCAATTTCTCCTTATGCTTCCTGCTGCAGAAATGTCTTTAGAGAGCAGGGTATTCTCACATTACCGGGTCTCTACATATTGCAATTGGTTGATTACATCCTTAAGAAGGATTTAGATAGGAATTGTGATGTTCACCAGCATAATACTTGAAATGCTGAAGAGCTTAGAGTGCCTTTCTCTAGACTCATAGTACGACAAAATTCCCCCTTGTATATGGGCACAAAATGCTTAAACAAAGTAAAAGCTATCCTGGGTAAAGATGTCAACCCGAAGCTGCGTAAATCAAAAACCAGAAGGATCCTCTTGGATAATGTTTTTTATTCAATGCAAGAGTTTTTTGTTTTCCAAATTTAGTGATACTGCCACTGCTCAACTTTTAACGTTCCCTAAGAGCAAATTTTAGAGACAAATTTGTCTGTTCTTATTTAGTTTTAAGTTTTAGATTGTTCTTTCATGTGTGTATGTTAGTTATGTTAGTAATTCTCATGACAATACTGTACACGCCATTATTATTGGTACCTTTTTTATCGCTTAGTAGTATAGTATAATTACTTGTTTATAATTATTCTAGATTAGACCGAGTTAATTGATTAGACTTATAAATTGCTTGTAAAGTTTTTATGTCGTAATATATTGATTGATTGATTGATTGAATCTTGCATAATAGGTATCACATCACGGCGCGTTCTATGGCACTTTCCATTCAGGCTTGACTACCCTATATAACCATAATAAAATGAGCAGAACTAAGGTTGCTCATTTAAAAATGAGCAAAACTAGTTTTTCTTTAATTTGCAATAGGCATCATGTTTAAAAGAAAAAAATTGATCCAGGAACACTTTCGTTGCTAATTTTATTTCTCCCATTGTCTAAATTTGATTAAAATTTTTCTTAATTCGATATGTTTTAGGAATAATATACCAAAGTTGCTTAGTTAAAATCAATTAAAAGTAATCTTTAAATTGAAAGATGTATACTTATAGTCACCCTCAACCTCGAAATAATCAGCTGAATGAAAACTGCATCTTTAAACATTCACTGTCCTGTAAATCTAAATAATGGTTAATTTTCATTTGACATATTGTCTACTAGCCTAACAACCATCCGAACGTTTTTGTGCTACCCTATACAACTAGCCGCCGTGCCGCTCGCTTCTTTGTCTGTATGACTCATCGCTCGACCGAACGCGAAGTTTCAGGATCGCTGGAATTATCTCGATGGTCTCGTCGAGATCATATAGAGTGGCCTCGGAATACTTCCCGAATATTCGCGATAGATTTAAGATTATATATAAGCAGACCTAAGGCGAATGTTAGTCGGTTAGTCAGTTAGTTCAGTTAATCATTGAGTGTTGAATAGATATTAGTGGTAAGAGTAGTATAGAGTGTTAAATTGTATACAGTGGTAGTGAATAAAGAGAATATTAGTTGAAAATAGCAAAGTTGTATTTCTGTTAAGAACCTACGGGAAAAACGTAACAATATTTTTTAAATATCTTCAATGTTTTCATCTTAGACTAGGCAACGTTTCGCATGATCTCTATCTATATAAAACAACATAGCTTTAATAAAAGTAAATAATTTATTATTAGCTAAGCACTTACTTGATTCTGAGACGTCGTCATCAATCCTTCCCAACTCATGCAGATTCGGTAAACTCCCCATGTTTCCCAACTGATACAAGGGAGGCTGATCATTACACGCGTCTTTCTAGATAAACATTTTGGTAATTTAATGGTAAATATTGCGATGGAGGGTCATTTGGTAGATTTTAAATGTGCGATGCGATGAAGAATCCATCTAAAATAAAATAATGTCCTGTAAATAAAAAAATTATGAACTACTTCAATATGGCAGAAAAATACACATTATATCTCGCACGACTTTGATGTCATCGTGAACTGTAATGGAAAGGGGAACCGTGAAACAACAATAACTTCATCATGCCGAAAAGCAGAGGCTGCAATCGTCCCAATGGTCCCAACCCTAAAGACAGTCAAAACAATAAGATTGATAATTCAAATAAGGACAAGGATTTAAATAGAGATATAGACAGTGGCATTGAAAATAAGTGGAAACTCCGATTAAATAGAAACAGAAGAAGGGTTGGTACAAAAGTGGTAGAAGGGGAGTTTGAGTCATTCAAACCACAGTAACTTGCGTGAGAGTGAGGTGCGTTTTCAATCCTGTATTTCTAACATATCTGATCATTATGGTCAAATTTTGTCTATATCTGTTAAAAATGACTTGTCACCAATGTACACCAGGAATTTTTTTTAATTATACCTAATAACATCCAACGATTTAAACAGCAACTGCAGGGTGAGTCTTGGCAGGATGTTCTTGGGGTAAAGGGTATAGATGAGAAATACAGCACCTTCTCAAACATACTATTCTATGACTTTGATGCTGTCTTTCCTGCCTGTATATGCAGACAGAAATACAGTTACGGGTCATAACTGGATAAACAGGGAATCAGTATCAGTATCAGAAGGGGTGGCCCCTAGCGGGCCCTGTACTTAAGCCACCAATTGGGCCCGTTGGGCCCCCAGCCCGCATTAGAGAACCTCCAGGATGCCGGTCCTCCTTAAGAAAGCCCGCATCTCCTTCAGACTAACACGACGCACTGAATCTGGCTCGATCGACGTCACGCCAAAGATTCTGTATCTTGCTCAAGCGAAAGCGGGGCATTCCGTAAGTAGATGGTATTGGGTCTCGTCGTCCTCCATGCACCATCTACACTCATCCTCCTCTGCAATTCTCAGCAGGGTCAGGTGCCGTCTAAGCCTACAGTGCCCTGTGTAGAATCCTACCAGGGCCCTGCACTCGTTCCTAGGTAGGCACAACAGCCCCCTGGCGAGACTTTTCGCGGGCCCATGTATCATGAGCTTGGTCTGTCTCATCCCCGGAGCCGTCCGCCATACCTCCTCCGCCCGACCCTCCATCCAGGCCTCCAAGGCTCTTTCGCGAACACACTGAGCGATCCCCACACAGGGATCAGGCCCCAAGTGTCTGCGTGCGGATTCTTCTCTGGCTAAGGCATCAGTGGCCTCGTTTCCCGGTACACCAGAGTGTCCCGGTACCCAGACCAGCGTGACCTTTTTAACCTTTGTAAGTTCAATCAGCCAGCTTCTACACTCCCTTACCAACAGAGAGCGCGTGCGGACCGACTTCAGCGCCATGAGTGCGGCCTTGCTATCGGAACAGAAGAAAATCCTCCCGCCAACGACATTGAGCATTAACAACTCCCAGACCCCCATCTTGATCGCAAAAATTTCCGCTTGGAAAACCGTAGTGTGCTCGCCTAGTGAGGCAGCTAGCTTCAGCCTCAGGGCCTCACAGTACGCACCAGCTCCGGACAGTGTTCCCATTCTGGACCCGTCTGTGAACCAGACTAGCTCATCCCAGGTTCCCGTCCTTCCCTCCGTCCAATCCTCCTTTGTAGGGAAGAGGAAGTTCAGCCCCTCGGGAAAGCCTATCTCAGGAACCATCGCGTCACCTGGCATCCTCACAATGGCTAGGTCCCCAGACAAGCCCCGCCATAGACCACAATGGCCCTGGCAGGAGCCGTTATCACTCCACATCCCCGCATCAGCCAATCTCATAGCCGCTCTGGCCGCCTCGTGCCTCACCCGGTCCGCCAACGGGGGCAACCCCACCAGCACCTCCAGGGCCCTCATGGGTGCCGTCCTCATAGCCCCGGTGATGCAGAGGCATGCAAGTCGCTGTAATTTGTCCAGCACTAGTCTGGACGTCATTTTCATGGATCCTGGCCACCAAACAACCGATCCGTGCATGAGCGTCGGAGCGATCATCGTCCTATAGATCCATAACATGGTTTTCGGCCCAAGTCCCCAGGTCCCTCCCAGCGCCCTGCGGCAAGCCCATAGGGCACTGAGCGCCGCCACGCTCTTGAGCCGAATGTGTTCCTGAAGGGTCCGTTTGGAATCCAGATACTTGACGCATTTCTTAGCCACAAGGGGGGTCCCTTCCAACGTGATGTTGGGAGAGACCACCAGCTTCCTTTTCCTGGTGGAGATGACCATTTCTCCCTTGTTGGGATTCGCTCTGAGTTCGTTATCTCTACACCACTGTGAGAACCTTGCCAGTGCTTCCTACTGAAGCCTCTGCAATATTCCCACCTCAGTACCTTGTGCCATAATCACAACATCTTCTGCATAGGCCTGTACATAGACCCCATGCTCTGCTCTCAGGATGCGTAGCATCTCGTCCACCACCAGACACCACAAAAAGGGGGACAAACCCCCCTCCTGAGGACATCCCCGCGATGACTCAACCCCAACCACCTCATCTTCCAGCCTAGCCTCGACCCTCCGCCCGGTGAGCATGGAGCGGATCCAGCTTGTTATGACCGGACCCACCTCTGTTCGCTCCATCGATCGGCAGATCGAATCCACGGCTGTGTTACTGAAGGCTCCTTCAATATCCGCAAACACGCACACCGATAGCCGTCCGCCCCCCAGCCCCTCCTCCAACCTGGATACCAGGTGGTGAAGAGCCGAGTCCACCGACCTGCCTGTTCAGTATGCGTGCTGTTCGGAGCTCAGAGGGGCCCTTAGAGCCACCCACTCCCTGAGGTATCGGGCCACCAGCCTCTCTAGTGTCTTCATCAAGAAGCTGGTGAGACAAATGGGTCGATACGATTTCGTATCTGTGTAGTCGTTCCTTCCCGCCTTGGGAATGAACACCACTCTGCTGTGCCTCCAGGGCTCCGGCACATACCCGTGTGCGATAGAGGCTCTGAAAACGTCCATCAGCGGCGTGCTGAGGAGTCCTCCGTCACGCTGCAACAGCGCCGGGAAGACTCCATCCTCACCTACCGCCTTAAACGGGGCGAAGGTCTCAATCGCCCACCTTAGCCTATTGTAGGTGACCATCTTTCTGGCAGTGCCGTAGTCAGCTCTAATGCTGAACCCGGCCCCGCTCTGACCTCACCGGTCCATACCTGTTGAGCCTGGGAAGTGTGTGGTCAGAAGCTGGTGCAGAGTATCCGCCGGTGACGACGTAAAGCCGCCGCCTGGCTTACGGACACTGCCCAATTTGACGAGTGGATCCCTTGACAGCACCTTGCAGAGCCTAGCAGCAGCTCATTCAACTATGTTGAACAAGCACGGGTGTGTTTTACTACATAGTTTGCATCAAAATCGAAGCTTCGGGCAAAAACTACGTAGAATGTTAAATAACATTATCGATTTATTACCTTGCCAGCGAACTAACATGACATGAAAAATATCCCATTCCGCTTCGAATCTGTATTTTCACGTCAAGAAACACTCGAAATCTCTTTTTATTTTTCGTAGGATTTCATCCGCAATCACTGGTATCGGAAAAACTTCAAAATTAGTTAAAAACTTTCTCGTTCCTCTCCCTGAGGGGCTATCGAGAAAAAGCAACGTGGAAGCAGGAACATTCTCAACGACACTTTCAGGATTGGAAATTTATTCAGACTTTAATAACCTTCAAAATCCAAATTGCAAATGTTTTTCTGGAAATGTTCAGATTATCCTAATATTTAATGCCACCACAAACCAAATAAACTTGCGAATTAAAAATGGCAAAGACTATCTACTTGCTATTTTTCCACCGAAAAATAACAAAATAATATAACGGTAAAATATAAATGACAAGTAAATGCATATAAATATAAATACCTCTAATATAGAAGAATTATAAACAAATTTGGCGGTACAAATCCACTTTTGACAAAATTTGGTTTATTTCCATCGACATCATAAAACAATGTATAGGAATTGACAATTAAAAAATACAAAGTACAAATAGTGTAAAATTACTAAAATATAAAAAGAAACTAAAAAAGTAAAAGGCAAGCAGAACAGGACCGGTTTCAGAAAATTTTACAAGATCAAGAAGATAAAAGGCAAACAGAACAGGACCGGCTTCAGAAATGGATGCTGGATGTGGTTGTAGGCGAGCAAGGAAAATTACAGAAAATATTGGACGAAAAATTTGAAAAAGAAGTAAACAATATACAAAAAGAAGTTTGAGATAACCCACCTCTTTAAAATACTATTTCATTCACTTTTGAGATACCCTATATATGTCTATATTTTGAGACACCCTTTATACATGTAAAGGATAAATCAAGTCATAAATTGAAGTCGAGTTTTTGCGAGTTTTTTTGGAGGAGATCCGAAAAAGTATCGCTCAAGAACGGAGGATAGGGAGTCAGAAACCAGCGGAGTGTACGGTTTATTTTGGTGAATTTTTTTGCTTCTGTGTTGCAATATGTCATTACAAGTCGGTAAAATGAAACTTATAATATCGTTATTAACATAATTTGTACCATTATATCTTCTTTTTTCATTGATAATTCATATATGATGGCATAACATATGTATTTTATATTGTTATTAACATAATCTGCATTAATATTTCTTCTCCTTTCATGGATAATTTATATATAATGGCATAACATGTGTATATATTTTGATATTGTTGTTAACATAATTTGCATAAATATTTCTTCTATTTTCATTGATAATTAATATTTGATGGCATAACACGTGTGTATATTTTGATATTGTTATTAACATAATTTGCATAAATATTTCTTTTATTTTCATGGATAATTCATATTTGATGGTATAACATATGGATATATTTTGATATTGTTATTGACATAATTTGCACAATTATTTCTTTTATTCTCATTGATAATTCATATTTGATGGTGCATATATTTAATGAAATCGTTTTATGCTGTGAACAACACTACTTTAAATGAAAACAAAAATATATTGTTTGCTGTCTTTTCGTGCTGGAGATATTGGCCCTAATTTCAACTTTAGCTGAGTAGCCTCTGTAACCAGGACCTCAGTACCCTCCAGCGGCGTCTGGCTGACTAACACCCCCTTTCGGTAGTGTAGTGGGACGCGAGATACTTGGGTTCGATTCCCGACCGGAGAGCTATCTCTTGAGTTTTAAATGTTTTGTTACAAGTGTAGAACTACCAATTGTGGTACGGGAGACAGTAATTTAATTAATTATAATACTAATAGAATATACAGCATAATTCGGTTCAGGAATTTATATCGAGGGTTTCTCTGCCGTACTCTTTCGCCTCGTGAATTTCAGGCTGAGGCCGGCACGTTTTTCTCTAACAAATTAGGCGTATTAGGAATCCGTGGTTTAATTCACATGACGCACCTTTCCCTCAAATTTCCCTAATTGTGTTTAGTCGAAGTGCAATCCGAATAATTAAAAATTGTGTAACATATAATAATAACACAACGTAGGTATTGATTTTCTTTTTAATCTATTTTGACGATCATTGGCAAAATAAAGACAAAGCACAACTTATCTCATTCAACTATGTTGAACAGACCCGGGTGGGTTATACTACAAGTTGGAAACCTACAGAAAGAAATGAAGGATCTTCAAGCAGAAGTTACCAGACTAAAAAATCAAGGACTCACCTAGAGGGTATTCGCCACAGGACATAATATCAAACCTCCAACTTATGACGGTCAAACATCCTGGACAATTTGAAGCTGCTGCTATTGCCAACGATTGGAATAACGAAGAAATGGCTACGTCACTAGTGGTAGCGCTTCGTGGATCTGCCCTGGAATTACTACAGGCCATTCCCATCAGCCAACAGGGGAAATATGACATACTTATAGCTGCCCTGGAGAGACGATTTGGCGACCAACATAGAAGACAGCTCTATCAGACACAAGTAAAGTCTCGACATCAGAAGCCTGGTGAAAACCTGCAAGAGTTTGAGGCAGACGTTAGACTTCTCATTCAGTTGGCCTACCCGGGAGCAACAGAAGAATTTAAAGAGGAACTTGCTGCCCAATATTTCGTGAATGGTATCAGAGATCCAGAAACTCAGAAAATGCTACGTCTAGCCAAATTTGATAACAGCAGTGAAGCGTTGGGTAGAGCCCTAGAAATCGAGGTTTCCAAGCCAAAAATGCAGGAAGAAAAGCCAAAAAACAGCTGTGATTTAACTGAAATGGGCGAAATTTTGAAGAAATTAGCGGAAGTTCTTCAGGCCACGGGGAGAATCCGGGAGCCAATAGAAGATATGCCAGGTAACCGAAATACATCAAATCAGTGCTATAGATGTGGCAGGACTGGACATTTCAAAAGAGACTGCCGAGTACAGCTACGGTTTAGATCTCCATCCAGAGACGCTAGGGTCGCCAAGTCAAATCAGGAAACCTTCAATTAGTCAACATTGCGGGGCGGGTGTTGGCTAAAGAAGATAAAGCCCCCAGGATCGTCTCCATAAAAAGCCTAGCCGACAGTCTAACTATTAAAGGAGAGATCAATGGAAGAGCCATATCAATTACTGTTGACACTGGTGCGGAGGTATCTTTGATAAGGTTCAACAGGGTAAACAGAGTAGAATTTCTACCCATAATCAAAGAATGCAGTTTTACGTACGGTTACCAGTGAGACAGCTGAAGTACTTGGAGAAATGGATATCGAGCTTCAACTTGGAAGAATTAAATTACACCACACAGTGTTAGTCGCCGACATCGAAAACGAATTTATTTTGGAAATGGATCTCATTGGCCAACATGGATTCTCTTTTGATAGCAAGCTTAATTTTCTGAAGTTTGGCACCGAAGAGTTCATCCTTACCAAAACAGACGATGGCACACCTACTAAAGTAGTGGCGGCATGTACTGTCAGAATAAGCGGAAATACCGAGCAGATAATTTTCGGGAAATTGGAGAAGGATTTTGGAGGCTGCATCGGACTTATCCAACACCACGATTTGCCTTGCAAACACCTCGTAGGCAAAACACTAGTCAAAACCGACGGCGAAATACCGATAAGGATAGCAAATATTTCATCCAATTCCATCAAAATCAATAAAGGAGATGTAATAGCCACTTGCGAGCCGGTGCAGAGGGTAACCAGTTGCGAAACGCAGGCAGAAGTAACACTCTCGACATCATCTAAGGAAGTCCAGAACATTTCTAGAAGTCGTGGCATCATCTGTCTTCGAAGAACTGAAAAGAGAGCTACACAATTTATCAAAGAGCAGAGCACAACTTTTGAAAGGAAAAATGGCAATACTGGAAGAACGAACAACATAAAACAGAAAATCGACACTGGATGTGCTCACCCCATACGGCAGCATCCTCGGAGGCTACCAGTGACGAAGCAGCAAGAGGTTACCACATTAGTCAACAAAATGCTTGACGATGGAATTATTGAGGAATCATTGAGCCCATGGTTGTCTCCTGTTGTCTTAGTCACCAATAAAGATTCTGCGTAGACTATAGAAAGCTCAATGACGTCACCAAGAAAGACACCTATCCACTTCCCAGGATTGATTACGCATTGACGACACTAGCAGGTTTTCATTGCTTCCCAACACGTTTGTCTGCCTCTTTAGTAGCTGACTCTGGTGCATCTGTGACCGTTTTAAAAAGGCATGGAGGATGGAAAAAGTCAACAGTTATTGCCGAGGGGTTCGTTGAAAATTGCGTAAAGAATGAAATGGAAAGGATAAAAAGTCATAAAAGAAATTTATTAGGTGACAAAATGCTAATTTTGCAGACATATAGGTATCAGCAAAGGGCAAGTGGATATTAAATAATAAGGATATATTTGTTTTAGCTTCAAGGAAGCCATACCTACATTATTAAGATAAAAAAATAAACTTTCTTTATTTGAATAATTTTCAAAATTTCATGTTTCCACACATTTAACAATAAAAAAAATCATTAAAATCGATCGTAAAACAAAGAATTATTGGGCATTTAAGGAAGTAGATTTCAAAGCAACTTCATTGAATAAAACCTTAAGTTATAAATTGTTTTAAGATTGGTTTAACCATTTCAACAATATATTCTCGTTGGGCTTTTCCTATTTAAGTTTTTATTGTAAAAATCAATATTTTTAGTGGCCTCCATCCTCCCCTTGCTTATATTTCATAATAATTATTCTAAACGCATTGTCTCCAATTATGTAAGGAAATAAACAAAATTTCAATTTTGACGGATGATGATTTTACGCATTTGTTAAAGCGCTTGACCACAAAAGTGTTAAAAATTGGTTTCAATGTCAGCGAGCAAAGCTTATCAACTGGAAAAGTCTGTAAAAATATTATGTAATTTTGGATGTTGAAATACATTTCGCATAGCAGCAACAATTCAATTACAATTTCTTAAAATTATGTAAATATTTGTCGTATTTGATATTACGGTATTTCTGTTGATCAGAAGACTATTGCAAAAGTCAGGGGTGGATGGTGAGGCGTATAAACCACCCCAGAAAACCATTAGCACAGCTTACCAACATGGTAAGCAGCCTATATATTGTCGTATATGTTCTAATTTCTAATAAGTATACAAATTCAACTAATAGAGAACTGAAGCAGGTTTATTTTGAAATAATTCACTAACTGGGAATAATTTTAAAATAATGTTGCATTTAGGATAGTACAATGCAACCTCCACAATTAGAGTTGAATTCCAATTCTTTTAGGATTTATTTAGAGCTATATAACAACGAAGCGAAAGCAGTAAGGTGCTGATTAGATTTCTATGGTCGTTGTTTAGTAGGTACATCATACAGAGAACGAGTAGCTAACCAATTTAATTGAATAGTAGAAAAGAAATCCTCACAAAACTTAAAGCCAGTATCCTCAGCTTTAAAAAAAGGTAAGAGTAGGTAACTGAGATAATAATTAAAATACGTAGTTACATTTAAAAACGTACCTGTTGTCACTTGATGTCAACAATAAACACTTGAAAAAGGCATTTTAATCACTTACTAGCTCTACATTTTCAAAAAAATTTATAAAGTTCTCGATTAGGCACTGAGAGAGAGAGAAATTCAGCAAATAATATATTCGAATACGGCAGCGAGCGCCCCGAAAATAAAATTTTGTGCAAAATCGAAAATACAGCAGCTGTACGCGAGGGGCTACGACTATTTAGTGTACATTGTGCCCGACAGAGTGAATCATTCCATATTCCATTTGTCGATGTCGAGGAGGGTCGAATTCAAGGGGGTTAGATCGCTCTTGATTTTGCTCACGGTCGGGGGATGCTGCGCATACCAATCGATATAAACGTGACTGATTTTTGTCAGGGATGGCGGAGAGACTCAAGGGCTACTGTTTCAAGGGGTTTAGTGCTGCGGCAAAATTACGTTAAATAATGCTTAACATAAAATACTGGATTATTTCCTATGGATTATCTACATACCCATCTAAGTTTTTCCGAGCGATAGAGCCTACCAAAGTTTTTTTTACAACACTAGCTACCACACTACCATGTCTGCTTTGGCACTAACGACCTGTCAGTCTGCTGCAAAGAGATTACCCAAGTAATCTCAGGGATGGACGCATACATCCTAAATGCCATCAAGTTACTGTCAAAAGGAAAGCGCTGCGACAGAAGATGCGAAAGAGCTGTAGGAAGGAAAAAGCAAGCCTACAAGTACTGGCAGCAAAATCAGGCCGCTGAAAATCGCGCAATTATTTCGTCGAAGCGAGAAACGAATGCAAACGTGTGATCGACGAAACTAAGGACAAACACAATCAAAGGATCAGAAATAAACTTTTGCAATGCCCCAGTGGCTCCAGGAATTTCTGGTCGGTAGCAGGAAGTAAGCGATAACTTTACAAAAACGTCTTTCCCACCTTTGACAGACGAACGTGGCACCATGCTTACCAAAATGTTTACATCGCACAATACCTTAGTCGTTCCCCAAGGCAAGGCTCTCCCCACCATATAGAATATCAACACTACCATTGAAGAAGTCAAGTTTCATCACCGTGATATTCGTAAAATCCTTAAAAAACTAGATACGCAAAAGGCATCAAGACCGGATGAAATACCTGCCATCGTGTTAGAGGGTTCGGAATATTGACCATTAAAAAACCAGGTCTATACAAACAAATTTAAAATTTATACTTTAATTTTGGGAAAAGCATGTCCTGTGGGCCAAGTTAAATTTGATTCTTTTTTAATGCTTAATGACTTTTTTTCAAAGGATTTTTTATCATTTTTAGATATGTTATGGCCTAAGATATTAGATTTAAAGAGAACTTTGTAAAGCGGGTCTACTTCAGTGGCGTACTTTATTTTTTTTTACTTTTAAAAATGTTAATTAAATTCAAAATTTCTGTACGTCTCTGAAGTAGACCCGCTTTGCAAAGTTTTTTTTTGATTCTAATATCTTCGGTCATAACATTTTCAAATATGATAAAAATTCCTTTAAAAATATAAAATCATTAAACATTAAAAAAGAAACCAATTTAATTTGGTTCACAAGACATGGTTTTCCTAAACTTAAAGTTTAAATTTTAATTTTTTTTGTATTGACCTGGTTTTTTAAAGGTCAATATTCCGCACCGTTTCAAATCTTTTTTGCCTATTTTCAAATCTTTATTTAATTTTGTCGATTTTTGCAACAACTGGAAATACATTGGTTTTGAAAAATACCCCTTTTTCAATACGCCATTGAAGCAGATCCTGTTGGCAAAGTTCTTTTTAATCCCAATGCACTAGACCATAACATATCAAAAAATGATAAAAATTCCTTTGAAAGTAAAAAAGTTATTAAGCATTGAAGAAGCTTCCAGCTTAATTTGACCCACAAGACATGGTCTTCTCAAAATAGTATAAATTTTAATTTTGTTTGTATTCACCTGGTTTGTTTAATGGTCAATATTCCGAACCATTTCAAATCTTTCTTGCCCATTTTTACATCTTTATTTTATTTGGCCGATTTTTGCAACGAGCTGAAATACATTGGTTTTGAAAAATACCCCCTTTTCAGTACGTCACTGAAGCAGACCCTCTTTGAAATTTTTTTTTAATCACAATGACTTTGTATTTTGTATTTGTACACGTGAGTGGGTCCAAATAGGACCCTCCACTGCGACCCTTGGTCTATTGTGGCTCACATCTGTGTTTCCACTATGCCAGAGGCTCGATCCTTTTCAAGAAATCGAACAGCTTTCTGGGGTGGAGAGTTTTCAAATCTGAGTATTTCCAAAGACTGTTTGTCTGGTTCTTTCCATTGCTGGACAGTGGCATATAACATGCTCCATTGTTTCCTCGTCCCCCAAGCACAAGCGGCATTCCGTTTCTTCGGAGAGCCCTATCTTGTTCATGTGGCTTCTTAGCCGACAGTGGCCAGTGTACATGCCAACTACAGCCTGTACCTGCTGCCGGCCAAGTTGAAGAAGCTGTCCGGTTCTCATTCCTGATGGCAGATTCACCGCCAACTTTGAATGAGTTAGGCCTGGTAACTCTCTCCATTTATCTACAAATTGATTTTGTGTCCACCTGGAGAGGGCTTCTTTAGCTGTGTTATAAGCTATTCCCAGTACTGGTTCTGGTCCTATGAAGGCCGTTGCGGCCGCCTGCTTCGCAAGAGCATCAGCTTTTTCGTTTCCTTCATATCCTGTATGTCCAGGTATCCAGATCAATGTAAGTTTGTTTTCTCTCCCTAGTTTGGTGAGTAGTTCCTGGCAGTTCCATACTGTCTTGGATGAACAACGGCTAGAATCAAGAGCTTTTAGAGCTGCTTGACTGTCCGAGAAAATTTTGATTGACTTGCCTTTCCAGTTTCTATCGATGAGCCACTGTGCAGTCATATCAATGGCCTTAACTTCAGCCTGAAAAATGGTTGCATGTTTGCCTAGGGAACATTTAAGCTCAACCTTACCATTTTTATTCCATGCAGCAGCTCCCGTACCGTCTTGGAGCCGTCAGTGAACCAACTATTCTCTGTTCTTCTCAGATTTTCAGAGTCCTTCGCCCATTCGTTCCTCTCTGGTAGGAAGACGTCATAGGCATGGTAATAGGTGGTTTTGGTAGGCATAACATCTGATGGTAGACCCAACATACTGTCCTGCTCATTGGCATTTTCTAGCCTGTTGGGCACCATGATGATCGCCTGCGGATTGTTGATCACCGCCTGTGTCAATCTATACGTCGCCCATCTAGCCTCCTTCTCTAGTACTATTTGAAGAGGTGGCAGATTTAGAAGACACTCAAGCGCTGCCGTGGGTGTAGTGCCGAAAGCGGCACTAATTGCCAGACACGCTTGTCTTTGTAAGGTAGATAATTTGATTCTCGCGGAGCTCTGTAAGCTCTTAGAGTACCAAGCTACTGCCCCATATGTTATCATTGGTCTTATGACCGCGATATAGAGCCAGTGCATTTGTTTGTGATGTACGCCCCATGTTTTGCCGCAAATGCGTCTGCAGGTCCATAATGACAGTTTCGCCTTTGCGGCAATTTTATCCCGATGCGCATTCCAGTTAAGTGTTTTATCTAAGGTAATTCCCAGATACTTAACTGTATTCGCAAATGGGATAGTTTCTCCTTTGAGTGAAGGTGGTCTTAGGTCTTCCAGCCTTTTCTTCCTTGTGAATGGTACTATGACTGTTTTGTGTGGGTTCACAGATAGTTGTTCCCTTTCACACCAGTCATAGACCACTTTCAGCACCTCTTGCAGATCCTCTGAAATAGTTCTTTGCAAGTTGCTTCTTATCAGTATTACTAGATCATCCGCATATGCTTGCACCTCCACATCCCACAGCGAGAGGACCGCCAGCAGCCCATCCATCAGGAGAGACCACAGAAGGAGCGACAAAACCCCGCCCTGCGGACACCCCCTAACAGCCCTGAATCTGTAGCTCTCCTCCTGTAGGGTTGTTGTGCCCACTCTGCAGTTTAACATATTTCCGATCCAGTTCCTTATTTGTGGTTCAACCCCTCTTTCAGCTAATGCTGTGTATAAGGAGTTTGGTAATGCATTATTGAATGCTCCTTCGATGTCTAAGAACACACCCATCGCGATAGTCTTGCTTTCTAACGCTTGTGTTATGTTCCCGACAAGGTTGTTTAGTGCTAGTTCTGTAGATTTGCCGGTCTGATACGCATATTGGTGAGCATTCAGTGGATACTCACCAAGTGCACCCGTTCTGATGTGCACGTCGAGTATCTTTTCCATGCATTTCAACAGAAAGGAGGTCAGACTTATAGGTCTCCATGAGTTAGGTGTTGATTCCCTACGTCCCATTTTTGGGATGTACACTACTCTGAATTTAGTCCAGCTGCTAGGTATATAATTACTCGCTAGGCTGGCTCTAAAAAGTTTGATTATGAACGGTGTTAATATTTCCAGACCGTTGGCCGATTTGATCGGTCCCTAACAGGCTCCTCCTCATCATTATGCAAAATCCGACATCCCGGGAAATGAGTCCTAGCCAGAAACTCCAACGTCTCCATGCCAGATTCCGTAAAGGATCCGTCAGGTCGATTTAGCGATCCTAACTCCTGAACGGGTTCTCTAGAGAGGATTCTATGGATCCTTGCACTGCCAGGTGCATCTGTTATGCCCTGGCAGAAGGTTTCCCATGAATTCCTTTTTGCCTCTCTGATGGCTTTGTTGTAGTTCGTTAGAGCAGTTCTGTATTGATCCCATGTGCCGGTCTGTTTAGCTCTATTAAAGAGTTTACGAACCTCCTTCCTTTGTTTGTCAAGGGAGTTGTTCCACCAAGTGGTTCCTCTGTTGTCCCTTTTAGTCTTGACTGGGCAGTTTTCATGATAAGCCGTATTTATGGCTGTCCTCAGTTGCTCCGAGGCCAGCTCAATCTCATCACGATTTGATATCTTTGCAATAGAGGTCCGCATCTGCTCCTGAAGGGTAAGACTAAAACCAGCCCAATCAGTGCACTTAGGATCCCTGTATTCAAAGATGGGTCTTTCCCCTGTTTTCAGATTGATGAGAATATGTCTGTGATCAGAGCACGAGGGCTCTGATGACACTATCCAATCTGAGATTCTTGTGGATAAAAGATTATCACTGATCGTTAGATCTAATACCTCCTGCCTATTGGCAGTTACAAAGGTTGGTTCAGAGCCCCTGTTATTAACAACCAGCCCATCCCCTAGTAAATAATTGTAGAATGACTCACTCACCAAGTTCCGCACTTCAATTGGAGGAGGTTGGTTTGCTTCAGCGTCCCCAGGAAAGTAGGCAGAGCAAACGATCATATCCGTTGTGCCCTGTCCCATGGGTATTTTGACAAGCGCTGTCGCCATGTCCCGTGAGCAATGATCTGAAATTTTGAAAAATTTCATGTTGTTTTTGATTAAGATACACAATGACTTAGGCCATAACATATCCAAAAATGATAAAAAAATGTATTAAGCATTAAATAAGGTTCCAATTTAATTTTGCCCACAGTGTATACAGTACAAATTTAATTGGAGCCTAGAGTGGTTTTAATTTTTATTAAAAATTATTATTACGTTCAACAAAAGGATATAGTTTGGGCAGAGAGAAGCGACTATACATTGGTATGCTAAAAATGACTAACCAATGGATATCCATTTTGGATGGATTTGGATGTATGGTATTTGGACCTATATCGGATGTTCGATGGACATAAAATAAATGGCTATATTGCATGCTCTTTGGCTACTCTAATAATATTTTAAGACGTTTCCCGGACTCCAGTATGAATTTGTCAATATTTTAATGCAAATAAAGTGATTTCGGATTAACATGTTTTTAATTATTTGTCTGAGTCCGAGTGAATTCAAAATGACAATGCAAAACCATATAAAAATGCTCCAATTTGATTGGATCTGCTGCGTAAAAATCAAAAATGATTTATTCATGTTTCAGCCACAAAAAAATAGCCTTGATTTTTTGCCTGGTTTCTGATCAATTAGTCTCATTGACTTATACTACATTTTGATACAAGTATCGCAAGGTAAAAATAAATTAGAATTTTCAAACGCAAGTAATATATTATTGTAAATTATTACGAGTAATAAAAGGTTATTTATAAAAACCATGCACTTCATTATTAATGTTATTATAATGCATGTGTGAATGCGCTGTTTATCCTTTCTAATCTAGAGCTATTCTTATATAAACGAACAGGTACAGACTCAAACAAGAATGACATGACTAGCCTGTCCTAATTATATCATTAAGGACCACTATTTTGAACTTGGATTAGACACTTATTGTGCGATATTCAAAACACCGAGTTCAATAACAAAGTAATGATCCTAATAGTAATAATAATTCGCTTCTATCCAACGTCTTGATCGCGTGTCGTTTCTGAAAGGCAATAATTACAATATGTACTCGCTTTTAACAATGATGAGTAGTTTTTGTTTCAAAACAATTTGTTTAATTGTCCATGTAGTTTTTCTATGACCACTAATGGAAGCTTTTTCCGATTTTATGGCGAAATTTGGATTTATCGGAAAAGTATCAATCTCTCTAAAGAAAAGTTCGATCTGTGTAACCTGCAATCTGGACGATATTAGCGATCCGGCCAGTTTAACGATATTCGACTGAAAGCCAAGGAACTGCAAGTGTAAGAGCCCAATATGACCAACAATTTATGAAGTGGTGCTATATTTGTATGTCATTTTTAAGAGAGGAGAGCTGCTGCAATGTTTTAATAAAGTTAAAAAAGTGCATACCTATTTAATGTTAATTTATTTTTAATGAAAATATGGCCTTAGATTATACCTCAAAGTGATTATTAATTTAAAAGTTACGCAAAACAAGAGTCGAACACGCAAGAGGAGTTTCGTCTGTATAGACTTTAAGAAAATACATTAATTCTTCGGATCACCGTCGCCTATTTTGTGAATTGAATTGCAAATAAATCCATAAAACAGGAGTTTCTAGAAGTTGCTAAAAAAATTAGACGACTTCTAAACAACATGAAAAAGGTCATATTCACCCCATGTTCCGGAATGTCTCGCCTTTCTTCGGAGATACCTACAACTCGTTCCAGATTTAGAAAAAATATTTCTGTGAATATTTTATAAAAATTTGATTGATTGATTTGATTTGGTAGTCCATAATCCAAGAACAGTTGGTTGTTCTTCTCGGCCATAACTTTATCAAATTGATATAATTTATAGTGCCTAACTACCTCCAGTGGCATTATCGGGCAAGCTCAAGTTGTTTTGGTAAATTACTTTTTATGTCACCTCATATCGAACTTAATTCTCCTCTAAAGTACTCACATCAATTGAAAAATTTTTTTCCCTTTTATTACAGAAAAGGTTAAAGGGATCCATGTCGGTACAGGGTTATTCATTATATTTTTACACCCACCTACAGCCGTAATTACAGGTAATGCAAAAAAAACTTAAATTCAAAAGTCGTATGGGTTTTAATATATTATCTTTTAGAAATGTCAAAAGAACAAAATTGCCTGTCAATTGTCAAAAAACCGCATAACCTTAATTTTTTTAAATGGAACACCCTGTATATTATTACATATTTGGATTGTGCGAAAAAGTCTAGACATATTTCATGAATAATGTCCTATACCTATGTCTAACGGTTTTTGAAATATTGACAGTTGAAAATCGACCATTTACCAATTTTGACAGCTTGTAAAATCTAAACGGCTAAAGATAGAACAAAACGGTTTGCACTTTCTTATATTGGTTTTTCATAAGCTATTGTATAACACTAACTTTTTATTTACCCACAGGTTAAATTTATCCGGGATTTTTTAACCCATTTTAATGATAGTTTCTATCACCTTGTTGTTGCTTTGTCACTTCTTGTGATTTTGTTGGCAACAAAGAATGTTTATTATTATTATTATTATTATTATTATTATTATTATTATTAATATTGGCGATAAAACAAGATATTTGATTTTATAAGGATATTTCAATTTTAGGTAATAAGCTGGAAAGTATTATTTACATAAATCACAAGTTTCAGACACGGTGTAATATAATCAAACAAACAACGCCGAATTATAGTTTTTTTTTTGTTAGCTACCTGCTTTTAATTTGTCATTGTCCGTCAATACTTACTTTAACAAGCTTCTCTAGAAGCCGTAGTAGGTAGATAAATCATGTTTTTGGCGCTTATCGCAAATCGAATCTTTAATAGTCATGCAGAGTTGTTATTTAAACCAAGACATATAACTCTTAAAATATTAACATTTGTTTGCATGGTAAAATGATTTGTAATCACAGAGCTTTTCGCTTATAATAATTTTCCACCCCGTCACGCTAATACTGATTTTTTTTTTATTCAGTGACAATTGTGTAAATAGAACAGGGGCCACTATACTTTGAACTCCGCTAAATTAATTCAGTACTTTAAATATCACACATTTATAAATATTATTCTAACATTGACATACTCAAGACCCTGATTAAGTGATTAAAGTGGCTAATCGGAGTTCAAAGTAGTAATTTTTTGTGCCCCGTTTTTAAATTTGGATTAACCACTTTAAACCGTCGTTACATTAATCAGTGTTTCGAATGTGTCAATCTTGGCTAGTACCCAGACCTCTTTCAATTTTGATGAGTTTCATGACAAATTACAACATTTTCACATTTTCCATTAATTTCGATCACCTCTAGCGGTATGGATCTTCATTTTTCATCGCTGGCACTCACAAAAACATTTCTCTGCTCCTAGGAAATATTACACTCAAAAATCTATTAAAATCATATTCATTTTCGGTACATAATACAAATTTCCGGCCTTAAATTAACTAGTAGGTTTTACGTTTTCACGTTATTTTATGGCTGGGCTTTTATGGATAACTTCACTTTAACTCACTAGTTGGAAATTTTAAGCTAAACTAAAGAGTACATATTTTTATTCATTGATTTTTACACATGCATGGAAATTTTCTAGGTCTAGAGTCGACATTGGGTTGGAAGGTTTTTGCAGAATAAAGAAGCATAAATTATTGACTAGAATACCCGATTATCTCATTTTTCCATATAATGAGGGTTGGTAGCTTTGTGCATAACAAGGCCCAATAATTGTTATCCTACCAACCCTCCCCCAGTAACTATGGGAGATTATAAAAACTCTCTGTAAAAAGTACCATTACAAAAATCCAGTAGAGAATATCTTAACCGTACGAATGCTGGTTTATAAAATAACTTATATAAATAATGCGCAGAAATGAAGCGATATAAAAAAAAAACTCCAACTAATCGTTTTTAAATTAGTGAAGAGATTGTATTTCTTCTTACAAAAATAACCATTTTACTAAATTATAGCCTATTTCCTCAGAAACGGACGCTACTTCATTATTATCGTATTGGACTTCGTAGGTTGTAAAAATTATTCAAGGATGCGGAGCACTTAAACATAAACAACATGTCAACGATTGCATCTAATTTTTAAAATCGTATTTTATTTAATTCGGTTTTCAACTTTTAAACAATACGTAAACAACAAGAATACAGTTTGAGGTATTCATCCGTGAATGCCAAAAGGAAGCACAAAATACAATGAAATAAATAGGAAGCCACAAAGAAAACCATTTACATTTACATACGCATTTTTTGTACTACTGCGGTAATAAAGAGTATAATAGTAAATTGTAGTAAGATATATGTATAATAATCACGGAAAATGCACGGAATGGTTCCTATGATTATGAAAATGCTGTAGTGTAAATCATAGGAGTAGAACCCTATACGAGTTTTCTACTATTGTATAGAACACGAACGACATGGTTGCTATACTTTATGAGATAATATGATATTCATTAGGTTACCTATGACCGGCAACCCAATTAGAGTTTATTTCATTTCCTCTACTTGATTCCATGCTTTCACACACTTACATGAGTATAGGAGAATGGCGCTCCTCCCTAAAGCTTTACAGGCTTCTACCAGAAAAAAAACATCTTTAACTGAACTTTTGGAAAATGTTAAGTATGGCTCTACTTCCCCTCCCATAGGTGAGATGGCTAGTCACATATTTCCACTTTAAATGCGTGAAATAGTTCTATAAAACATGACTCTTTTACTTATTTTTGGAAGCATATCATTTAATATGAACAATCTTTATTGCTTAACTGATGGTTAAATAATAATTTACCAAGACCTTTAAGGGTACACGTAATAAAACAAAAATTTTTCAAACATCGATCTTTCACTTGAGATATAAGTGGGAAGGAAGCACGTGATATCATTGCTTCTGCACGCGAGAATTGATGAAGGTCGTGGAACGTGGTGGACGCAACTATATTCTTCTAGGAAGGAGAGAAACTTTTTTGAACAAAACCAGAGGAAGACCTTCATTTTCCAGTTTCTGAAAACCTGTGTCATTTGAGACGCTTATCGTTATTCTCGAGCAATAGTTTAAAGTGACTGTTTAATACATGCGACTTAAATCATGTTAATATTTAATGTTTTAAGAGCTCCTTGAAAGAAAGTTGCATTTGTGGCATTATTTTTCTGTTTTCTTGCAGTAAACGAATAGGATTAAGTACATAAAGTACAGGTAAGATTCGAAAGTATTAAGAACAATTTAGATTTTCTTACAAATTTTCTTTGTCAACCGGTTTTTAATTTAAAGTTTTTCAAGATTTGCTTTTATCACTTAGTTATATACTTAATGAATATCTTAGATTCTTCTAAAACTATTGGTTAAGTCTACCCACCCACTTAAAACCTAAAGCACTATTCGATATTTCGAAAAAACCAGGGGCCCTTTAATTCGAAATGGATATTCAGATCCTTTAAAATCGTGCTTATTCCACGATGCTATAGGCTTGCCAGACGTTTCACTGTTTCAAATGTGAAAAAACTTAAAATATTGTACGCTTTTGTAGATGATTGTTTTTGTGGACACACAATATGTGTCAAAGACTGTTTCTCCCATGATTTATGATTAATGTCTATCTGTTGCATATAGGAACAACAATTGCTGTTTTTTCATAACGCCCAAAATATCACATTTTTCAACGTCAACAGTTAGTGATTTTTTATGTGTGTGCCACAGGCCAAAAGGCTAAGGCCTATAATAGTTGTTTACATTATTTGTAACGTTTGCATTAGAATGTCTAATATTACACTTCACGCAAAGCGCTCGCTTAGCGATATCTAAAGGGAACCACGCAAAAAATCGTAAAAAAATCTCAAATTCTCCATACTTCGGCATTTTTCAAATTTGACGTGGCCTTTAGGTGAAAATATGTAGAAAGAGAAAACGATTTGCAGCAGGAAAAATGGTTCAGGATTAGAAAATGTTGAAATTTTTTGGTGATTAGATACAATTTCTGTCGATTTTATGGCATATTTCGAAGTAAAATTTCACTATCAGCATATTGCGTATAGTTTTTTTAATAATTACGCAGCTTTATTTGCCTAAATTTGAAGCCAGAAAAATGGCCAAGATCGGGGAATTTGGAAATTTTTCAAGCGAAGAACAGCGGTTTCTGTTTGTTTCACTTTAAACGTGGTAGTCTATAGCATCTATAATAATACGTACAGGGTTATCCAACGAGGACTAGATAAGGCGATTTTTGGCTTGCTCTGTGCTTTTATATAAAAAAAACTTATGTAATTTTCTCCCGCGAATTCGGATATGTTCAGCAAAAAACAATTAAACATCAAATAAAAGTGCTAGGGGCCACTTTGATATTTTTTTAAATGGGATGCCACATTTTTAATGTGCTTATCCGATTTCTCATATAAATTTCGATCTAAAATGATGGATTTTTAATTCAAAAACGCCTTTTTTCTTCAGTTTTAAATTCGGAAAATGTTAAATAAATAAATAATTAAATATCTTTTATTAACCAAATATAACAATTTGACAAAAGGTAATAGGTCCGCAAAGCGGTTTTTAACAATTACCACAATAAAAAAAAATATATAAAACATAACCATTAGGTCATAATAATTAACAAAAAATTAACAACTGGCTTTGATGATCATATATCTACTTTTAGAGCCTTGAAAATAAATACTTAAACACTACAAATAAATTGACAAATAAAATATCACAAAAAGATTACATTGATCACAAGAACAACTGCAGACTATCTATTATAGATAGCACCCTTTATGACATCTATCACTTTCTTTTTAAAACAAGGAAGGCTTAATGTTTTTACATCTTTGGGAATTTTGTTGTATAAGGTTGCTGCTTGATACAAAAAACATGATTTAAAAAATTCTGTTTTATGTCTGGGAATGTCAATAATATTTGTTCCCCTTATATTTGATGTTGATCACCATGAAATGCAATTAATTCTGCTAAATAATCTGGCTTTGCAGTCTTGACCACTTTATGCACCATGGAACCCATGTGCACTAACTGTTGTTGCTTAATATTGGTGTTAAAGAGCTCAACAACATGCTAACTGATATGTTCTCTTAGTGGTACACATCGTATGTATCTGGCACAGGAGTTTTGAATTTTTTGAAGTTTAAATTGATTATACTCTGTAAGGTAGGGTCCATAAACTGTATCTAAGTAGTTTGGGATAGACAATATAAGGGATTCTGTAAGTATTTTTTTGGTTCTTTCAGGAAGAGTGTATTTATATTCGTAGATGAATTTTAATTTAAAATAGGCTTGTCTACAAATATTATTAATATGAAAATCAAATTTTAAATGTGTGTCCATGTATAAACCAAGGTTTTTCACTTTTTCCTCCCAACACAGGGAGGTACCATTAACATGTATATGGAGTTTGTCAGTATTAAGTTCCTTTTAAGAAAACAGGATTGCTTTTATTTTTTGTGGGTTTAGTAATAGAGAGTTATGTTCTGCCCAAAGTGAGATGTTCAGATGTCTATTGATTGTATCCATGCTTTTGGCAAGGTCTTCAGGGCGGCAAGGTTGATAAACTTGAATATCATCAGCATACATATGGTATGATGATGAGTGACCAATAACACTCTCAAGATCAGCAGTAGACTGAGAACAACAGAGGTCCAAGTATGGAACCCTGGGACACACCTGTCTCCACAGGCAAAAAGTCTGATACAAGGACACCACCAAACTCATCATGTAGCCGGACAGCCTGGCTTTTTTCTGTTAAATAACTTTTAAAGAAGTTATTATATTCTATATTGTAGAATTTTAATTTTGCTAGCAAGAGATTTATATTAAGAGAGTCGAATGCTTTTGACATATCGACGAATACAGCAGGACAACAACCTCCCTGATCAATAATTTGTGTGATGTCATTTGTAATTTTAAGCAAAGCAGTGGAGCAGCTGTAGCCCTGACAAGAACCAGACTGAAACTTTGGCAAAATATTATTAACATCGAAATATTCAACAATTTGAGATTTCACATTTTTTTCCAGGATTTTAGAGGTTGCAGGTAGAATGCTGATTGGTCGCAGATCAGCTGTGGAAGGATTGGCTTTTTTCGGAATTCCACAGCTGAGGCACAACCCCTGTTTTCAATGAAAAATGGACAATATTTGTCAAGGGTGACAGACAATAAGGAGCACACAGTTTTAGCATAATATTGACGAATATATTCATCTGTCACAGTTGACATTTTCTTAAAACGTTTGACTGACAGAATCGTACATAGTCGTATTTTAATAAGGAATAAATTGACTATATTTTAACATACATTTTGACATATTACAATGACATTACAACAATATATCCATCATGACATATTCGTATAAACATAATTATTTGTTTCTTTTGACAAAGTACGTGCAACTGATTGACTTTTTACATCCGGACTGGTTCCGATACGTTAAAATCAATTTTAATAGATTTGGTTAGTTTAGGTTAGTCGTCGATTGAGCTTTCGGTTAGTTTCGCTTAGTCTCAACTTATTTTTATCACTTGCACCGGTTCCGATAAGTTATAATCAATTTCAATAGATTTGGTTAATTTGGGTTAGTCGTCGAATCAACTTTCGGTTAGTTTCACTTAGTCTCAACTTATTTTAGTCATTTGAACCGGTTCCGATACGGATATACTGTACGGGGGCCAGTTTTCATCCAGGATCGTCAGCTTACATGTCCTAAAAATTTCAGCCCTCTAGCTATACTGGAACATGCTTAATTAAAGGGGCGTTTCATTTTGAAAAGCGTTTCAATTTGATAAGCTTTTAATTTTTTCTGACTTTACCCTCGCTTAAGAAGTCACTTCAATAATAAACCAAAGAAGACTGCCGTTAACGCAAAAATTTTGTCGTCGACGACTGTACTACACAAATCTCGGACTAAACTAAACTGACAAGCACGTGGAGATGACAGTTGGCCGGTTTACTTCCCACTCCAAATTTTTGAGCGGGATTTATGTTGTCGCTTCTCTGCGATTGTTATTCTCGGGTCCTGGGCCATACCTTATTTCTCGTACCGCTTGCGGAATAGAACTCTTCGGATTTATAGTAAAATATTGAACAATGGCTCGATTCTTTCTATTCTGTCTTTTCATCTTTCTTGGCTTATGTTTCAATGTTTTGCTTTCTTCAAATAGGGTCTTAATTCTGAGAATTGTATCTACTGAAATGTGTCTCTGGAAACTCTCAAAAAATGTTTTTTGTGTTTGTCAAGCATTCTCTCCACTTTTGTAATATAATTTTATTACACTTAGTCGTTCTTCTAAAGAATATTTCATTATTTGAAACTAATTCGTGAAAAATATAGTATAGAAATTTAAAAGTTGATTATTTGGTCTGACTAACGGCCGCTTTAAAGCAGGTTAAAGGTTGAACAGGTGAAACGGGTATCCATCTATCCGGTATTAATCGTACGGTAGACGAACATTTTCCGAATTTAAAACTGAATGAAAAAAATTATTTTAGATCGAAGTTTATGAGAAATCGGATAAGCACATTAAAAATGTGGCATCCCATTTAAAAGAAAAATATCAAAGTGACCTCTAGCACTTTTATTTGATGTTCAATTATTGTTCTTTGCTGAACTTATCCGAATTCACGGGAGAAAATGACATAAGATGGCTATTTCAGTTTTTTTTATATAAAAGTACAGGGAAAGTCAAAAAATCGCCTTGTCTAGTCCTCGTTGGATAATCCTGTACAAAGGCTCGAAACTAGAGCATTCGTATGCACCTCACGACGTCTAGTAGGCAGTCAAAAGATCTGGTGCCACCTGGTCAACTACGTGAGAGGAGACTGGACAGGAGGAGAGACAGTAGGGCGGGTGAGGTTGGAGGGAGGAGGGGGAAAAGAGCTGGCTCAGCTGGCCCGTGCACAGCACAGTGTCGAACGCCAACAGCCGAAGCCCCCTGGTAGGCAAGTTATCCAACGCGCATGATTAGTATGTTTGGCTAACCTGAACTCTTCTGGCACTCCGGCTAAGAGCGCTGCGCTGCTATACAGCGCACGTTTACCACTTTCTGTCGCTTTCTGCTGCCCGCACCAAGCGCCCCAGGAAGGTCAGGTGCATCGCAAAAGTAGATCGGACATTGTCCCACGAGATCAAAAATTGAGATTTTTAAGAAATCAAATACTTCCAACTTTAAAGCCGCGCAATTTGTAAACCGTTCGTCCTAAAAATCTGGGTTATGTGCTCATTGGACCGCCTCGTGTAGTCAAAGAATAGTTTTGTTGACTTTTTTGGTAAATTTTGAGAGTTTTTGCCCAATATTTTTGGATCTATTTGTCGTAGGTCAAATCTGTGACCATATTCTTGTTTCTTGGTCCATTTTACACTAGGTAACCGATTTTCAGCCACTTAGTACAAAAAACTTTTGCGTAATCGAAAATACCCAAATTCAAGTAAAAAATGTCAAAAAAGAACCAAAAATGGTTATAGTATAGCCAATAAATTTTTGCGGGACTTAATATTTTGGCTTCTGACTACCCTCTAGGTGAGTAACATGCCCACAAAAAATCAGCCAAATCGGAGGAGGTTGATGCCAAGATTGCCAAGTGTGGCTCGTCTTAAAGAAATTTGTTCTCTGGTTAGTTTTGGTTAGTTTAGGTTAGTTTAAGTTAGTCTGGGTTTATCATAAATGGAGATTTTAATGTTGATTTCAGAAAAAAAAGTTCTCAAGTCTTAAGTCTCATTGATTTAAATCGCTCTTATGGCCTAAATTTTCTTATAAATGAAAATACAAGAGCAGGGGCCTGCCTTGACAATGTTTCTTCAAATTCTCAAGAGTGTGAGGGGTATGTGTTGGATGTCGGTTTCTCAGATCATCTCGCTGTCACAGTAGATCTTGTATTGCATAAAAATATAAATGAGAAAACTGTCAGCACATCTTTTAGACCAATCACAATGAAAGGTACTGCTCTTTTTAGAGAGCTAGTGAGTAACATTAGTTGGGATTACATAAATGAAAGTACAATGAGTACGGAGAAAAAATTTGAAATGTTTGTGTGTTTCTTGACCAAACTATCTAGGCATAAAGCAAACAAGCCAATCTTTTCGTGGTTTAATGATGAACTAAGAGCCAAACGCGAACAACTAAACTTCTACAGACAGTTAGTCCGACAAAATGACTCAGATAGTCATAGGCTATTGCTTAAAAAATTTTCTAGGTACTATCGTGCTGAAATTAAAAAAGCAAAAAAGTTGTTTAATGACAACTACTTAAAAGACCACAGCTATTGTCCTGGCGCCATCTGGGACATTATTAGGAACTGATCAAATTTAGGGAATAAAAAGTCAATGAGCAACCTTAATCCAGACGCAGTAAATAAAATTTTTGTCAGCATACCATATAAACTGATAGAAAGTCTACCCACTTGTAAATCAACTTCTGATGAATTTGTAAAGTCCTATGTAACATCTTTGCCCAAACTAGTAGACTTAAAGTTTAAAATTAATGAAGGGCCTTTCATTGAAGTGAGGGATATAATAAAAAATCTTGAAAATAGTCGCGACTTCTTTGGTTTAAACGCCAAAATGGTCAAAATTGTTCTAAATTTTATTGTATCCCCACTCACCAAATTAATTAATCTCTTTATTAAAGCACCAATTTTTCCAACAGTTCTAAAAATTGCCAGGGTGGTCCCTATACACAAGAAAGGACCGGTCGAGATCATTGACAATTATAGACCCATTTCTTTGGTCCCCATTTTTTCCAAAGTGTGAAATGGCTCTAAAGAAGAGAATCAATACTTATTTTGAATCAAATCGCTTATTCAACACCTCTCAATTCGGTGTTCGATCATCAATGTCAACCACAATGGCCATTAACAAGCTTATTGAGTTGATTAGTGATGGTTTTAAAAATGGGAACTACATAGGGGCTCTTTTTTGCGACCTTTGCAAAGCCTTCGATTGTGTCTCCTTTGAACTGCTTGTCAATAAACTAAAACATTATAAGTTCGATTCAAATTGTTTAAGGCTCATTGCTTCCTACTTAACTAATAGAAAACAGTTTGTAGACATACATGACTGCAAATCAGAACTTGAAGATGTGATTTACGGAGTGCCACAAAGTTCAGTGCTGGGACCACTGCTTTTCCTCATATACATCAATGATCTTGGAGGCTGTGATCCCAGTTCCTGACCTGATCCTATTTGCGGACGACACAACTGTCCTAAAAGAAGCTCAGATTTTATCTGCATTGCAGGAGATTATGGAGGAGACACAGTCGAGGGTAACAGAATGGTTTACCGCAAACCAGTTAAACCTTAACCAGTCTAAAACCAGGCTCCTATATTTTTCCCTAAGGTCACTCCTGGACGTTGAGTCCTCGGAAACTATTAAATTCCTGGGGATTCAAATGGACTCAAAGTTGACTTGGAACGATCATATTGATGAATTGAGTAAAAAGATCTCGTCAAGTGTGTATGTTCTTAGAAATTTGGCTGGAATAGTATCACAAAGGGTTATCTTATCAGTGTACTACGCATACATCGACTCACGGCTTACCTATGCTCTGCTTGCTGGGGGTCATGCTCCTAACACTCAAAGAGTTTTTGGTCTCCAGAGAAAAGCCATAAGAGCGATGGCAAAATTACATTACCGTTCTGATTGTAAACCGAGTTTTATTGCACTCAAAGCCTTAACAGTTCCCTGTCTGTATATTTTCCACTGCCTTTTATATGTTAAAAACAATCTTGAAAAGTATAACACTCATAATAATGTTCATTAACACCTTACTCGACATAGAGAGAATATATACATTGACTATCACAGAATTCACAAAATAAAAACTGCTATTTCCTTCTACGCACCCAAAATGTTTAATTTATTGCCAGCCTCTGTGAAAATGTTACCCGCAAGAAACTTTAGAACTGTCATCAAAAACTACCTAATCAGAAAATGTTTTTATTCATTAGATGAGTTTTACATTAACAATTTCTCAGACATTGAATAAAATTTAAACCAATTATCTCTGTTAATTTGTTTATATTGTTTATTGCTTATATGTTATTTTCAAATTTAGATGACGATTGTAAGCATTTTATTATATATATATAGCATGAATAAAGTTTGAGTTTAATCTTGGTTAGTGTTGGTTAGACTGAGTTGGTTTTGGTTAGCTTGGGTTAGGGTTGATTTGTGTTATTTTGCGCAAGCCTGGGCGAAATCATTTTAATTAGTTCGGGTTAGTTTGGGTTACTTTCGGTTCGCTTAAACCAGTAAGAGGTGGCGTTAAGGGTAAGGCGAAATCATTTCGGTTAGTTTGGGTAAGTTTAGCATTAGTTACTTTTTTCGATATGCCTAATTTCAATTAGCTTCAAATATATAGTTTTGGTTAGTTTTAGTTAATTGTTTAGCTTTAGTTGGTGAATTGGTTATATAAAGCCATTTTTGGTTACCTTTAGTTTGGGTTAGTCAGCAGAGCTGTCACCATCAGTGAGATTTAAATCATTTTTGTGATTTAAATACTTTGAGTTTAAATATTTTTTCTGATAGTGATTTTTAATTTATGATTTAAATCTTTCTGAAAAGTATCTTTGATTTTTGATTTAAATCTTTCTAAAAGCATTTAAATCAGTAAAAAGATTTAAATCTTCGAAAAAATTCAAATCCTTAAACAGATTTAGATTTAAATCATTAAAAGAGTTTAACTATAATAAAATACAGCAACAGCATCCTAAGTGTTTTAGTTCTATGTTTATTTTGTATTTTGTAATGATTTTTTTTAATGCGTGTTACTTAATTTTCTTTTTTAAATATATATTGGCTATATGGGAAACTTTTGTATTATTGAGATCTTAAAAATATGTATTCCCGATAATTTCGATGAAAGTTTCAGCGTCATAAACAAACCCCTTACGAAGTATTCACTGTAAAAAGCAAACAAAATACCATAAAAAACCTAGCTAAAAAGTAAAATAGATTTTTCCGCCAAAAAAATATTTCTAGGAAAAATTCAAATCAAAAATATAAAAAAAAAGATAACTGAAATAATAGGATTTTGTCAAATTTCAAGTTGATTTTATCAAAAAGTAATTGTCAAAAAAAAATAAAGCTTGTTTTTTTAATGGAATTTTTGACACATCGTCAAATATTTAAAAGCTGCTAGCATGCACATAATGAACTTTTTTGTATGTTTGATGTTGTTAGTGTTTTCATTTTAATTAATATAATCGGCTAACATAATAAGAAGTGCAAAGTTACCAATTATGTGCATGCTAACGGCTTTTAAACATTCGACAATATGTCAAAAATTCCATTAAAAAAAAAAACAAGGTTTAAATAACATTTTCATTTGGTTTTTGTATGTTATTTTGACGTACCTATTTAAAATTGTATTGTTTTTTAAAATTTAGATTGGGTGACGTCACACTTTTGCTTTTTTTCACTTAATTTATATAAATAACATTTTGATTACACTCTAAGGGGTTTTTAATGGTACATAACCAACGACGCCAATTCGTTGTACATAACCAACCAAATGATTTCAATCGTTTTTACATTTTAGATCATTTTACGAAGTATTTAAATCTTTTCAAAAGATTTAGATTTTAAAAAATATTTAAATCTTTTGAAAAGAT
Organism: Pissodes strobi; assembly: GCA_016904865.1. Taxonomy (NCBI): domain Eukaryota; kingdom Metazoa; phylum Arthropoda; class Insecta; order Coleoptera; family Curculionidae; genus Pissodes; species Pissodes strobi. The sequence continues at coordinate 113,576 of MU185095.1, forward strand.
TTAAATATTTCCTAAAATGATTTAAAATGTAAAGAAGATTTGAATATAAAAAAGATTTATTATTTAAATCTTTCTTTATATACAAAACGATCTTTAATTTAAATCGTTTGTCCAAATGAAAAGTATATTTGATCTTTGATTTAAATCATTTTTTAAATGATCTTAAACAGCTCTGGGTTAGTGATGGTTAGACTGAGTTGGTTTTGGTTAGCTTGGGTTAGGGTTTATTTGTGTTATTTTGCGCAAGCCTGGGCGAAATCATTTTAATTAGTTCGAGTTAGTTTGGGTTACTTTCGGTTCGCTTAAGCCAGTAAGAGGTGGCGTTAAGGGTAAGGCGGAATCATTTCGGTTAGTTTGGGTAAGTTTAGCATTAGTTACATTTTTCGATATGCCTAATTTCAATTAGCTTCAAATATATAGTTTTGGTTAGTTTTAGTTAATTGTTTAGCTTTAGTTGGTTTTCATTAAAATTGGTTTTATGTATAAAGCCATTATTGGTTACCTTTAGTTCGGCTCAGTTAGCTTCGGTCTATGATTTAGATTTAGAACACTCAGTATAGTATAAATACTGGTTAATATAGGTTTGCGCCATCAAAAAACGATTTAAAATGCGCGTTTTTATCATGTTTGACAATTTAGAGTACAGGTATTTACTTTGTAATATTTTCAGCATTGCTCTTTCCGTAGATCTTTTTGTTTTGACAATTTCGTCCCGGTTGGTTTTAATAAGTGATCAAGTTTGTTAGCCGTACACGCCATAACCCGAAAAATCCACTGGTTGAAGATTTTCCTTTTCAGTTATTGAGGTCTCCTGAGGCTTTTAAGTATCTGTTTTAGTTTGCTAAACTCTTCTTTTAAAGGTCTGTCCTCGATATCTCAAAAGTTAATACTAACAGTATAAGTAAAATGCATCAAATTTTAATTAAGGGAAACTATATCACCCTATATCCACCATCTGTTTCAGTGTTTACAAAACTAGCCGATGATAATCCAATAAATAAAACAGTAGGAAACAGGTAGGTAATTAGGTTTTGGGTTTCGTTTCAATTCTATTTTATATATTCCTACATGACTTGGCTAAAATAGAAATGTTCAAAACAAAAATAAAAACATTATTAAAATACGGTTGCACCTGGCATATTTTTTAATACGCCGAAAATATATTACGTAATTTGTTTAGGAACAAGTTTACAAAAGTGATTTTATTAGGTCCCATTCACTCAAGATAAAAAAAAATCCAATTCTCCGAAAAACCACCTTACATCTCGCAATAAGCAGAGCATTTAATGACCTTTTTCAAGGATTTTCAAGTGTTGGTCTCGCCTTTCCGCAGCTTGGTTCGTAATTTCTGACGGGAGGGAGAGGCGCTTAGAAACAAAATCAAAGAACCAATTAATCTCTGGTTCTTGGGTTTTGCGACATCTGAAAAACTGTCACGACGACGGGTACTATACTACCAACCGTTGGGGTACCACCCAAGAACGCGCGCGCTTATTCCTAAGGCTCCGCTGAAGTAATCTGAGAAGGCACCGGTCTTCGCGGTTTGATTTTTAATTAAGTGCATCATCCTGTAAAATCGAATTTGTGGCTGTTTATCGATAATAATCTATCTTGGTAAGATTTTAAACCGTTTGCCTTATGAGAATAATTTTTAATACTGAGATATGCTTTTGTGGTTTCAGCGAAAAAATCTCATTCGCTCTTCAATGACCATATTTCGATAGTGGCTTGAAAAATATACAAATTTTATGGCCCCTTCTACATTTCATTTTCAGTGCGCATGTATAATAAATATAAAATATAAGTATTGTCTGAAGTTCCTTTGTCATTGAAAAAAAAATGTTTTATTCATTATAAAACTAGTGCAAGCGAAATGCAAATATTGTTCTCAGTATAATATCTTATTAATAACCTCACACTAATTAATAAGTCAGTAATTATTCATTAGCTGAATATGCGTATTATTATCCGGATTAGTTCTTCGAGACAAATAATATTATATAATTTTAATTGTTTGAGTGTTATCGAGGTACGAAATATAACGACAAGTTCGCCCCGCAAACGCTGATCGGGACTAGAATATTTAAATTAATGGTTTTCATTAAAAACCTGTAAACAGAAAGACATTTAGGGCACTCGAACGTTAGGAACCTCCACGGCAAGCGGGTTGTTTCATGACTTCGTGCTCGTGCGAAAAAATATGGCCTTTTAAAATTAGTATCTTAATATACAATGTGTCAATTTGAAAACTTTCAATTCAAATATCTCGAAATATAATATAGTAAAAAAATTGTAATTTGGCACAAATGTTATACAAATAGAGAACTAGAACCACCATATTTCGGTCAAAAGTTGAGTCACCTCCTAGAGCCCCACACCTCAACTTTAAAATTTCAAATTGCATCACCCCCTTTGTAATTATACGTGCGTTAGTGGTACTTATTTGACTTGTAAATTACGTATGCAATCTTTCTCTTAGATTCATTACTTCGTTTCAGTTTGAGGGA